>JACSZP010013727.1:0-29596 GCA_016161895.1 Pinna nobilis | reverse complement strand
TTCTTTTTGCCAAACGGAACGTCATCAATACATAATTGTTATCAGATTCAAGGCATTTTCGTTGAAAGTGAAAGGAAAGAAAACTGAAAGAAAACGAATGACCGAATTTCTATCCTGCTTAGTATACATTTACTACATGGATTGGGAATAGTGAAAACGCTCTATTACCCAATATATGTCGTACGTGTGTTACTTGACGCCAATTTCAAAATTTATTAATTTTTGATAATAGCTAGTGCATAAATATTGAATTATCCAAAAGACCTTATCCTTAGCAATGAAGAAAATTTAAACCGTCGAGCCAAGTTTTTGATACCAATCCATGGTATCGTTTAAAGGATAAGAAAATGATGATAACATAGACTGGGCTGGAATTCATAAGGATTAAAAGTTGAACCACAGGATCCACACCATCTCAAATATTAAGAATATATAAAAATAGAGTAAACCATAAAAAATCTTATACTTTTGAAATTCTTGTTTTAGATACAAGAATAAAAAACTTAATAGATAAACACTCATACCAAAAACGAATTTTCTGTTTGAAAATACCCTTAACAAGTACATGTATCATAAATTTAATTTTGATAATTTGTTACAAGATGAAGAAGCGATTCCTATGCCCAGTTGTTCAGCTGGTTAAATTTTAACCCTCGGTTAAATATAATCAAGGATAGAAATAAAGCTCAGAGTTAAAATCTGTTGCTAAACAAGTAAATTCTTTAGGTTAAAATTAACTTATTCACAAACAAATTATTAAATTTCGGATATTTCAACAAGCTCTGAGGCTTTATTACCATGTTTCTGCAAGCCCCGGTTATATTCACACCTCGGTTAAATTTAACAAATTGTTGAACAAATTGACCCTGTTCATGAGTAATATTTTATAACATCTACATAAAAATTTTGCTGTCACCCGAACACAGGTGAAATCTATAGCTATAAATAGGCATATGAACTCGAATCGATCTTTATTGAAAAGATCACATAATTTCCTCTTCATATTTAAATTAGGAAACTTAATGTATTATGTCTGGGTATAATAAGTTATGTTGATATCAAATAATGTCTTTGTATTCAATTGTTATGATGTATTTTTGTGTAAAGGTTATAAATACATAAATATCAATATTGATCATGAAAATCTATTCAAGTTTAAGTGGCGATTTAAGGAAGTATGCTCTGATTTCTCTACAGTACCATATATAGACATAAAACATTTACAAACTTTCCAATTGCTTTCCTTCGAGGCACACTATTTTTGACATCTATGTATCCGTCACTGAGTCATGGTATGTTACCACTAAACAGTCTTTAACATACAAAAATAGTATATGAATTTTATGAAAGTATTGATAAATCTCCAACGCACACTTATGAGTAGCCATCAGATATTGCAACTTGAACTGCATACTTATTTTTAAAGTAAGGAAAAGTTTAATTTATTAGCCTTAAGCCATTAGGCCTATCGGCTTGAAATGAATTAAATAAACGACATATACAAGTACGAAACACAACAATACATATAAATACATAATGAATATTACATACACAAATACATAGATTAAAGCTTCTTCAATGAATTAAACCAAAGAGATAAAGAAAAAAAGAAGGAAAGAAAGAAAGAAAGAACAACACGAAAAATTGACTCATCTTATTAGATGTATAAAATCACAGAACGTAAAGTATCAAATAGCCAAAATAATCAGTAGGCAATATACAAATTTAATGAATATTGGACAAAAACGGACCTCTGGCATTCCAGAGGTGGGATCAGATGCCATGGAGGAGTAAGAATCCCGTGTCGACCGAAGAGCTTAACTGGAAACATTGTAGCCGGAATAAACATATATTCATAAGAAGATGAAACTTAATTTATTCAACTGTATCATTAGTACATTGGAATTACGATCTCTACAACGAGAAGATTAAAAATTCAATGTTTGTATGTTAGGTGCATATAACATATGATAACAAACGGGGTTAATTCACTCCATCCACGTTTGTTGTAATATCTTATATGCACGTATTACGTATATATACTGTAAATTCAACACATTATCTGATCATATATGCATGTATCATGAATGCTGATTATTCAGCGGATCAAAAGCTTATACACAATAAATTAGTACAATTACCCATTGTTTTGCCATGTAATATCAAGTATGTGTTGCTTTTGTAATAACATATTTCATCAATTTAGACAAGAACGAATTCTGACCTTTTTTGTGTCATACATTATTCAATAAAACATACCCAAAGCGAAGAAGTAATAAATTTACTAAAGTGATTAAGAATCAAATGACAGATATAGATTTTGGGAAAAATTTAAATTTGCAAACTGGAAGTCATCCATCTATATCTTCTCTTTAAATCTCGTTTTTACGGTTTTAATCAACACAATCTATGAACATTTTCATTCCAGTTACAGCGACAACTTTCTGTTTTATGGGAGAAAACCCGAATACGTGATGTGTAAAGACATTCCGGAAATTACTGAGATTACGCTCTACCCTTATTTTTCCTTATTAAATAAGTAATAAAACTTCAATTCGTTTTATTAATCTACAGATCTTTGATCCGTGGATGCCTGTGAGATTTACAAGTGAATTAGATTTGTCAGATCCAGTTGCTGGCTTGTAATGCGAAAATGTACATTTAGTACAATCTCTGTCTCCCTCTGTTGAGCAAGTGTGTCTCGTGTTCTCGGAAATAAGGTGTATAAATACAGCGATAAAAATTAAGACAATAGATAGATGAGTAAATAGAAAATAATATATAAATGAATACGATAAAAGGGAAAAAATAGTTAAATGAATGAATAAAAAATTGTGAAATAAGCCAAATAAAAGCAGCGATTAATAAATAAAACAAGAAATAAATTAAGCTATAAAAATAATGAATAAATAAATGCTCATATGAATGAATGGATAATAAAAAATGAATAAATAAATAAATGAATAAGTAAATAAATGGATAGATAAACAAACAAAACATTTGTTTTAAAATTGTTATACATATATTTGGGCGATGAAAATGTTAATTATAATGTAATAGTTATAATAAGAAAACAATAATGATTATTATTAATATTGCCATGTTCATAGCATCATAATGAGGGCTTTTATCATTATTATTATTATTATTATTATTATCATTGTTTTTATTATTATTATTATTATTATTATTATCATTATTGTTATTATTATTCTTACAATTATTATTATTATTAATATTGTTATTGTTATGATGATGATGATGGTTATTATTTTTATTATTATTTTTATTTATTATTATTATTATTATTATTATTATTATTATTATTATTATTATTATTTTTATTATTATTATCGTTGTTAATGTTTTTCATAGTCTTTTTTTATCGATGATTTTTTTGTCTGATGACTTTTTTCTTTGATGACTTTTTTCTCTAATAATCTTTTCAAACTTTTAAAAAATTGATCATCTACAAGATACAAACATTTTTTTTTTTTACAAATGAATAATATTTAAAAAGCACATATACAACATATATTCTACTTTCGAAAAGGAAAACAAAAATCAGAAAGAAGTTTAACTATGGTTATTTCCTTTGATAAACTTAAAATTTTCATCTCATACGCGGTAATAAGATTTTGTTCCTTGATGAAGTAATCCTCTGTAAAAATAGTAAGTATTTAAACCGTTATATCAACTTTCTTAAGGTTCTTCCGGAGGCAGTAAATGCAATACTGTTTTAATAAGATAATCATGATTATGTTTATGTATATCTTGTAACTTATCAAACATAACACATTTATTACCACTTTGTATCGGAGGGACAAAGTAATTATTTAAGGTATTAAAGATGTTGATAGTAGATTAGACATCGGTCACCTTTGGTGTCATTCTAGTTGTAGACATATTTTCTTCTATTTGTAATTTGTTTGTCCTTTAACGATGTTTTTATAGTCATCGATATCTCTTGTTAAGTAGATAAAACACTATTAGTAAGATATCGGAACAAACAAAAGGGACCGCTTAGAACATAAAAGTTGATTGTAACCATCAATTATATGCCCACAAGCACGTTGAACAGTTAAAATGAATTTCAATGTGCGTCAAATTTGTACGCTGATTAAAGAGGCCTAGCTACAAAGTATTGCTTTCCGTATCAAGATACGGTTTATCTATATAATGTTTTCTTGAAAAAAAAGTAAAAAAAGGAAAGCTTTTCTATGATGGCCTGACGGAGGAAAAATAAAATTACCAAAAGTTTCGTTGTGAAAAAAGATAGCAATACAATGAATAAATAAATAAATGATTAATTAAATAAATAAATAAATTTATAAATAAAGAAATAAATAAATTTATAAATAAAGAAATAAAGAAATAGCGAGTGAGTTATCTTGATTACAAGTGTTGTACAGTACATTGTTGTCAAAAATAAGAAGGGGAAAAGAAAAACAGACAAGAGCTGAAGAGCAATTAGCAGAATTGTCATATTTTTTTGTGAACTGTTAAAATATTGTACGACCATCTACAAAGTAATTACGACAAGAATTATTGTTCTTATGTTATGAACAGTCCCAATTACTGCTCAAAGTCCAGAAAAGAAGAAAACACATTGAAAATGAATCGAGAGTTTTCAATTTTTGTATATCAATTACCTGTGCAAAACTTTCTTATTAACAAATGCAGAAATTTTTTTTAGTTTTATACGGTTTACAGCACATAAACGAATAATAAACTTTTGGGGATCTTACTGTTGATGTACATACCGTCCTATAATGATATTATTAGATACATTCAATAAAACAAATAAATTGTTTTGTCGGTACATGCGTGATTAATAATATAAAAACGTGGATGGATTCAATTCTTTTTATTTCTTTTTTGTATTTGATATTTATATTGTATTAGCAAAATTATGATTTGTAAATCACTATTACCCATCCATTCATCCAACCCCCATTCATCCATAGACTTTGTAAATCTTCAACAGGCTTCGTAGACTATATTAATCGGGCCATTTTCTACATACTATGTAAAAAGTCTGATACTAATCTAAATATATCATAACGTATTATCAATTACCATGCGAAGCCGGCAAACCAAAGAACGACTTTATATAGATTAAACAAAAGACATGAAATGCATGTAATTGGTACTCAATGTTCATACAGATAATCTTAACCGAGATTGTGTAACACCCACCGATGATAAAGTAAGTAAGAAAGAGCTAGGACAGATAAAATCAAAATGTATGCGTGATAAAACCATTAACAACAAAGTCATTCAAAGCGCAAGATTTTAAATGTCAGTTTTGCCTTAGGGAGTTCGTGTGACTGTATCAGAGTAACCTACCCTCCAGAGACGTAGTCATCAATAAAAGAATTAGAGATACATGATCATTTAGTGATCCTGGATTGTTTAAATAAAGTCAATTCAGGAAGTAATTTGAAGGATGTTCTACATTCTGTTTATATTCTTCAACAAATAAATTGTAACAGATATTCAGATAAAGCGGCTAAGTAATTCTCATTGATCACAAAATGCTCATGATACCATTCTGTATTCCGAAACGACAAAAGGTTTAAAATATGTTGGGTATTTAGAAATGATATGTAATCCATGATTACATGTTAAAGAGAGATATATAGAGATAAACAAAAGTAGTTACTTTGTCATTATCATATTGAAAGTATTGTCACCAGTAAATATGATAAAAAATAATATGTTTAGATGTAAATAGATCTATGAAAGGGATGAGTATAACAAATTTTCTAATATTAGCTTTCTATCACCATTCCATTACTTCAAGCCATTGTTGCAATCATAATTTGCCAATGAAGTAGTTTCGCGATAATGAATCAGACATCTTATTTTGAAATTTTTTGAAAAATGATTTAGAAAGTTTAAGAAAAAGTAAAAAATAATCTATCAGGTTTTGATTACCCAAAAGCGAATATTCTGAACAACCGTAATAAATTAAAGTAACATTATTTCTGTAAATTATTTGAAATACATGTATATGCAAAATATATATGAAAACACATATTACTGCAGTTTTTGTATCAATTGGAATTAATCTTGCATCTAAATGTGGATCTAGAGGATTGAAATACTTGTTTTCAAAATACGAGCTTTGTGTTTCAAAATATATTAAAGATTTATATTTTGATTTAGTTGAACGTTATTAAAATAATCACTATGAAATCAAATGACATCCAAGAAAGTTTTCGATTACCGTAAGCTAAAATATCAGATTCACAAACAAAACGTTCGTCGCAAATAAGTTTACAAAAACCGACAGTTGAGATAAAATGCGAGCAAATTTATACATTGGAGTTGGTCTATAAAGAAGTCAAAGGGGTTTAACTTTTGACTTTGTTATTGGCATCCTTCGTTTTAAGCATCAGAGTTTACTATATAAAGAGTAGTTCTTTTTGTAGATTTTATTTCTCTTCGTCATAACACGAATTCGCTTAAAGCCAATTCGTTATAGACCGACTCTTCTTGTTTGTGAAAAATGTAATAGAAATGAAATCTATTTTACGAGGGAATTAGGAAAAGGTCAATCAATTTTATACTGATCACAGTGTCCTTTGACATATGTGTCATTTATTTGGAAGAAATTACACATATTCCATAGGAAAATAGTAATAATGTTTAGTACTACACATGTACTTTAACGTCTGAAGTCATTGATTTTCAATTTACTTTATGAACTTGTAAATGAACACAATTCCATCTTGAACTTGGCATTAGATACAACAGACGAATGCTGTAGATATAAATATCAGTGATATAAGTATTGAAATATAATGTTTTGAATATTAATATCTTTTAATTTTAATTTTTCTGTGTTCTGATATTCTTGGAGAGTCCAAGTTTTATAAAATTCAACAATAAAAAAGTGATAAATCATTATTTATTTAAAAAAGAGATGATCATCATAAGAATGTTTTCTAAGTTTTAAAAAATACATATGAAATCAGAATAAAAACTAAAAATGATAACGATGACGGAAAAAGTATAATAATATACAATACAGTACAATAATAAACTTGTTTTTGTATTGTTTAGCGTCCCACTCAAAATCTTTCACTCATATGGAAACGTCACCGTGTGCCGGTGAAGGGCTTCAAATTTTACCTATGCTCGAAACTGCTGGCCGTATAGCAGGGAGGGTTCTTTAACGTACCAACACCTAGTGTGACACAGGACCTCGGTTTTTAGTCTCATCTGAAAGACAGGTACGGCCAACCGAGTAGTAGTTGTAGTAGTGGTAGTAGTAGTAGCAGAAGGAGGAGTAGGCGGAGTGGTAGTAGTAGTAGTAGAAGAAGTATTAGGCCTGGTAGTAGTAGTAGCAGTAGTGGTGGTAGTAGTAATAATAATAACATCTGTCTGCTGTGAAGGGTTTTATCGTGAATAGATTACACGTGATAGTTTGTCGACTCGCCTTAAAATAGAAAGAGTAACTTGGTGATAATTCACATGGATTTATATATCATTACATACATTCATGATTAATACAAACTACGGAGTAGTATGTGAAAAAATCTAAATACACGTTATTATCTATAAGACTTGACAATATCGGCTTCCCTGACATACCAGCCATTGATCAACATTTCAATCCACCGACTCTGTCATTTGTGTTGCTTTTGTCTCATGAATGTTGGAAAAATATATGATTCTTTACTTTAAAGCTACATTAAATAAGATGTGTTAGTGAAACACTGATATACCAGCTATTAAAAAAGTAAATCAAAGTCACAAAGTCAAGGTCACGAGGTCAAACATTCCGGTACCAGCAGAAAAGTCGTGTCATAATGAATACAAATGTGAAATATAGAGGCCCTATCACTTACCAAGCAGAATTTATGGCCAATGTTAAAGTAGGTCAAAGTCACAAGGTCAAAGTCCAGGGGTAAAAGAAATTGTAGTGCCAACAGAAGGGTCTTGTCACCAGGAATATGCCTGTACAATATTAAAGCAATATCACTTACCAATCATAAGTTATGATAAATGTTAAAGCTTTACATAAGTAGTTCAAAGTCCAAGGTCAAGGCCAAGATCAAGGTCAAGGTAAAAGAAATTGTAGTACCAACAGAAAAGTCTGGTCACAATGAATATATATGTGAAAAATGAAAGCTCTATCACTTGACTTTCAGAAGTTATGACCATTGTTACACGGAAAACAGTTAAACCAACAAAAAAAAAGTTTTTAGAGGCATTGGAAAACTAATAATAAAGCAAAGATAATACTGATGTATGATTTTTTTCTTTTAAACTGGTTATATCCTTTTTATTCAGAAAATAAGGATATTCATAAAAGGATATTGAAAGCATTACACATGACTGTATTAGCGCAACTTCATACTATTACTAAATGTTAATTCACCGATTATGACTTATTCTTGTATTCGAAAATGTGCAACACGACGGGTGTCACGCGTGGAGCAGGAGTTGGTTATCCTTCCGGAGCACCTGAACTCACCCCGGTGTTTAGTGGGGTTCATGTTACACTATTCTTAGTTATAAGTGTATTTGTGTATTTCTGTTTGTAATTTTGTCGCCTTTTTGTTTTGGCCACAATTTTGTCTGTCGTTGATTTATTCTATTTGGAATGTTCCTTGGTATCTTCTATTTCACCCATTTTAAAGACACCACCAGTTAAAGTATAGAAATGTGAATTTTCTCGGCATGGTATGAAAACATAATTTTGACTTGTAGATGACATCTGATACCAATGCAAATGCGATCTTCTTTAGACACAAGTGCCCCATGAAACATTCCTTCATTTGAGTGTTGCTTCTTTTTGTCAACAATAGGACAAATTGCTCGTCGTTAAGTGGCTAAGCGATTCCAAACAGAAGTAAAAAGTGGTAAAACAGATGAGCAACTAGATGCTTTCTGAACTCTTCCTGATTAACCAAGAGGCTCCAAATTGGACAAAAAGTTACAGAAAAAAAGAAATAAAAATAAAAAATAAAAAATTGAATTGATGATTGCGTGAGAGTTCCATTGTTATCTGTTTTCATATTACATAATTGAGGTATAATGATATTATATAAAGTAATATCATTAAAATACCATTCAGTCATGTTTGTAGCGAAAAAATGAAGGTTCCCTTGTCGGCCATTTGGATTCCTATCTTATTACATTTACGGCCATAAATTGCTTAAGAGCTCACGGAAAGCACAATCAACTTGAAATTTAATGAGCGGACACGAATATTGAGTTTGTGATAGCATGTTCTGTGTCAAAAAAGTTTGACATTTTCATCAAGCCAATGATAATGATCATTCCTACCTGTGCGGGATGTTTCAATGAAGTGTTCTTGCTTTTCACCTGTATTTGTTTATGTGGATGAGTATGTCAATCATCGTAGCCCACTTAACATTTACATGATTATTAAAGTAAAGACCATTGACCAAAGTGATTTATCAACAGATATGTGCCACAAGATTAATGGAGAATTCATGAGAATGGGTATTTTTTGTACAGCCCAGTCATAAGTAAAACGATATTCGACCTTTGATCAAAAGTCATTAGTCAATACAGAAGGGAGCAATCGCCTAGGTAATGTTTTACATTTATTGTTATAGGAACACACATAAAAATGGTATATTCCTCTAAATGTATTCACAAATTTGGAATCAGAAGCCAAGAAACACTTCTTATTCTGGTCCAAAATGCAATCCATTGTTAATCTACACAGTGAGACTTACACCATTACGTCAAACTTACATATTTATCTTCAGACTCACAACATCATTTCAGACTTACACCATTACATCTGACTTAAACTGTTTTGCAATATCTTTAAAAATAAAATATAAAACTTACTACATACTTTCAGGCAAAGCCTTTGATATCAGACCTACACCATACGACCAGACTTAAACAAAACATCCCATAATTATTGTATTTTTAATTAGCGTAGCACTCAAGAATCTTTCACCTATGTAGGAACGCCACCATGTCGAGGGAAGGGTGACAAATTTGACTATACTCGACACTAATGAATATAGAGCAGTGGGGGTTCTTTAACGTGCCGACACCTATTGTGACACGGGACTTCGGGTTTTACTGTCTCATCCGAAAGACAGGGACAACAAATCGCGGCAAGGCGCAAATTCGAACCCAAAACCTCACGACCAGGGCCCAGTTGTTTATCATCTGGTTAAATATTAACCCTCGGTTAAATAAAACCGAGATTTGAAATAAAGCCCAGAGTTAAAATCTGTTCCCAATATCTAAATTCTGTAGGTTAAAATGAACTAATTGACAGACAATTAGTTAAATTTCGGATATTCCACCGTGCTTTGAGGGTTTATTACTATATTTCTGCAAGCCTCGGTTATATTTTAACCTTGGTAAGATTGAAGAAACTGTTGAACAACTGGGCCCCAGAAGGCGAACACACTTACCACTATGCAATAGCGGACCAATACGAGCAGTAACAGAAATACATGTACAGTGGAGCCTCCTAAATCCGAGCACTTGCGTTCCCTTACAAATCGTCCGGGTAAACGAAGCATCCGGATTACAGAAACATACATATTATTATGTCCAATGCATTTCAAAATTTGTCCTCACCAACTATCGTCCGGAAGATGAAACATCCGGACTATTGGCGTCCGGAATAATGAGGCTCGACTGTATGTAGCAAAAGTTATGATCAAACTTACTTGCGAAATATTCTTATGGGATTAAGGTTTTTTTTTGTGTTTTCAATCTACAACAGACATGATACGTGGTATTATCAATACGTAATTAATTAATCAAGAATACTATTAAGTAGGCACACTATCTGTATTTATGTATGGAGTTCTTGACGTTGTTATTTCTTGTTTGTGATGATGATGCAGTAGCTTGATTGGAAACCAGTTACACTAAGCAAAGAGTGTAAAGAAAGTGTATGCATGTATTTCATAAGAAAACAACTTTAACCCCAAAAGTGTGAAAAATGCAAGAAAGCAACTCTTCCTTTCTTAATTTTTATTCGTCACCCTGCAGCAGTCTGATAGACTATTGTCAGATGTATTCCAATTATACTTCATATACTATGCCTGAAAAGTAAACCATGTCATGAAATGTTTACAGTGTACGAGACAGAAAAAAAATCACAAATTCCAGTTTCCAAAAAAGGTCAATAATAACGAAAGCAACAACAGCAGCAGCATCTATAACATCATCATTTCAACGTTGAAACAACGTTGTAACCTTTCATTATTGTGCTAGACTTTCTTTTTACTGGCGCTCCTGATCTCGTGGTCGAATATATTAGTGGTAGAAAAGCCATCTAGAACATTTTATATTAACTTTTCATAAGGGCATTATCCAGAACAAAAAAAAGTAAATTTGTCTGCTTTCTTTACGACACACTCGACAATATTTTACTCGTATGGTGGCAGCAAGTTTTTAATGAAGGATGAGATAATCTGTTCACTTATATACCCTGGAAGCCACTAAAGGCCTTATGCAAGTAAACTGGCAAACTTTCTCACATAATCCACTTAGAATCCAGCAAATCTTGAACTCACACCGACTTGCTTTACCCATTCGGTCATGGAGGCCCCACGTAGAAAGTACTATATAGAAAAGTACATGTACCATAGAATAAAAACCAATACAAAAAGAATCCAACTTAAAATATTTAGCTAGATCATACGACGCATATATAACTTGGTATCGTTGCCAGGTCTATAAGGATAAGAATAATAAATTTATTACATATTATTTCCAGATTTAAATAATGCGGTATCAGGCACCTAGGAGGAGTTGAGACCCCCCNNTGACCCCCCCCCCCCCCCTTGTCGACAGGTCAAAGCCGTCGTGAGCCATATTCCATGGTCACTGAAACAGAAAGTCCATAGACAAAATCAGTGTGCGCATGGAGAACGACTAAACAAATGTTTCGGGGTGCATCAAACAATATTCGACCAAATGGAAGTTAGTATTGGCAAACTAGATCGTTATAACGACCACAGAAGTTTCGAAATGCGGACTTAAAACGGAATTGTCTGAACCCCATAACATCAATTCTGTAGTCTATCTCGATTTAAAAAAATGACCACACACAAAACAAGCTCTTGCATATGGAATCACTTGAGAGGCATTCACGTCATATACAGACGATGATCGAATAAGGATACATAAATATGGAAAGTGGACGATGGAGAAATTGAGGTCATCCTGCTTGCCATTATGTTGGGTTGTTAGGTTACCGTTAACATTTTTTATTCAATACTATATCTAAGTACAAGATGAACGAGGAAGTCTGTGATGCCTTTTCTCAAGCTCTGGTATATATTAATTCGACATATAACTGAAAATGATTGCTTTTATTAGATTTAATGTCATCCATGCATGGCGACAGCAAGAATTTTTTCATTCATATAGAATTGCTTTTTAAAACACTCTTCCTCATAAGAATATAAAAACAACTCAGCCAACAAAGGAGCACAATTCGCCCCAATGGCAATTCCAACAGATTATCGAAAGACCGAGCCGCCAAAGGTTACGAAACATTGTCAGGGAGGAAGTCCAACATTTTTTCATGTCAACTCCAGAGCTTGGAGGAATAATCAGAGTGGTGTTGAAAAAGTAAATGTTTTGAATAACTGCTCTCTAGATGTTTATTCATTCTATTTCCATCTTGTTGAAGAAGCAACTAATTTGTCAGAAATCGTGGAGAATGGTCAAGTTAAGAGTTGAGAAGTCATACGTTTTGATGTTGTTGATTTCAAAAAAATGTGTTGTTGATTCAAATTTTTTATAAGTATAATTATAAATATAACCCACATTTGATTTACAATACTACTGGCACATGTTGTACCACGAACGGTTTGAAGTTTCGTCTTGGCTTCCCAAGGCTTGGAGGAACGTTTCATTTGATCCATCAGAATATCAAATGGGCTTTGAAACGAAGCGATATTTTAAAAAATAAGTTGGTATAAGATTTGTCAGCTGTCAAAACATATTCCTCATGTATTATATTTAATTCTTGCATCAAGTATGGTTTGCTCAAAAAAGGATAGGTTGTGCGCATTTTGCATAATTTTGTCAAATGCGTGATGCTAAAATGACTCATGCTTTTTTCCATTCTCATAAGGTATCCAATTACTGCTTTTCATATTTAGCACATCTTCGGACATACTTTTCCACAGATTTCCTTATAGGGACTAAGTTCTATCGCAATTCAAAATGCGAATTGAAATGCTTCCAAGCCGATTTAATTCGTGTTTTCATGGTCTACATTTCATATTCTTCAGTGTGTTTTGATAACATCTCAACGATATTTGTTTTCTTGTTATCTCCCGTGTAAATTGAATTCACATCACGCCACGTATCGTTAATATAACGAGAAATGTGATCCTCAGGACTTACAAATAAAAACATTGATAATGCGTTTGTAGAATGTCAAATTTGTTATTTCTCGTGAAATCGAAATACTTAATCATAATCCATAGTTCCTAATGGTTAAATTGAACATATCACTTCAAAAATTTCGTTCATGACCTGGCTGATTGTTATAATATATCGGTAAAACAGAACTTGGAGGATATGTTCCCCTTGTCGTACACTTAATCCCGCCCTTTTCTCTTTTCTGACCTTCACCGGATGAGACTTATTCCTGGATTCAAAACACGGGTGACAGGACGGATGCCGCATTCGAAGTAGGAGTTCCGTACCTTTCCGGAGCACCTTAGCTCACTCACGGTTTTTTGCGGGACCCACAGTTCTAAGTAGGGTTCATGTTACTCTATTTTCAGTTTTATATGTGTAATTGTGTGGATAACTGTAGTACATGTATTGTCTTTTTTGCTGTAGTGTTATTTATTTTTGATTTTTGAATGCCCCCTTGGTATCTCAAAATATTTCTTTTTGGTACTTATGTTGCCAAAAGGAGAGACAATTTGCGCTTCCGTGAAGGAGGATCAAAACTACTCACTAACAATAGCGAAGTATATGTGATATTGTAACCAATAGATAAACGTCTCCCGCGCGTATCAATAGCATCTTTATTTTGCATATAATGATGCGTACAAAGTACAATTATTATGAAGATGGCATTCTTGAGACATAAAAACTTGGATGCATATGTTCATAAAACATTACGAATATCAAACATATCTTAAATGGCTAATTGAAATAATTTGAAGAAGGAAGACAACTTCAAAGACTGGCAATTTTCAATTCATATCAAAATCTTATCAAAACATAATTCACCTCTTTGAAACTATTAATGTGTTGTTCATCTGCCTTAAGTTTACTCAACATATTACTCGGCCTACGTGTCTGGCAGCTGGACGCGACTGTCAAAGAAGACAGCTACCTGCCAGTGACCATATGCGTCGTGGTTAATGATTCATGCAAAAAAGTCTGTCCTACATGGGAGGTTTATTATTTTCTCATCTGACACTTTCTCTATAGTACATGTTACATTTCTATTCTATTACCATTTTGTTTATATTTTTCACGAAATTTGAAATTGAAACAATTTAGGAATATTTGCAGAATGTCCATTCGCACACCCTATTACATCACCATACTAAATAACTGTCAATTTATATGTGCAAAGTTTCCTGTTGCATAATTCAAATAACTTGTATTAAGCTCCTTCTCTGTAATTTCAAATGAAAAATACGACATTATAATATGACTGTAAACTACATGTAGTCTAATGCACATAAAACTACTAGAGACAAACCCCATTAGAAGACAAATTTGGCTTGTCATGAAAAGCTCAGCTGTTCCATACATTTGAATGCGTAAAAATTTTGATTTCACGTAAAATAAACGCAATCGGAAATATTAATACTTCAATATTTATCCTTTATTAATAGAAATCACCCCAGAACTTGGGCGAATCGTCATTTATCCCAATTATTAAATTGTGCCCTTGACCTAGAAATTATGTTCAGTTATTCAAACTTGTTCAATTTCACACCTTCCTTTATGGCCATATTCATTTCTGTATTACGAATTATCCTTTCCCAAGTAACAATATCACGTCTTCCCTTAGCTATGACGGTTTCATTTTACAACGTATACCCGATACGAGGGCAGGCGCCACTTCGGAATGGTTTATCCCGAGAGTCAGACAACTTTAATATGAACTACTCATACAGAAATTAATTGAAAATGTTTGTAATCTTACCTACTGAATTCATTTTTGTCGATTATAATGTGACGCTATCTGAAGGATGTGGGTTGATATTTTGGAACACTACCATATGGTTCGACATTCGTAAATTACGGGACACCGTTCTAGCTATGTGGTAAGTGTTTTTGTTATAGGTTCGCGAGGACATGGGTTCAATTTCAGTCGGCGGAGGCGGCTGGCTTTTTCTGATCTCCTCAGAAGGTGTCGGCATTTCACAGAACCCCGACTAATCAATGCTAAGCGCCGAGTACACATGGAATTTGTATTTTGTCACAGGTATATCATGTCGGCTGCATATAAGTGATACGAATTATTGTACAATAATAGCAGCAACAACAACAACTTATATGTTTTATCCAAAATGTATTTTACCAAACGTTGTCTCCATGGACTGTTTGCGACGGGGGCGATATGCTAACGAGGGACACTGACTCCTTCTGGACAGCTGGTGTCATTCCGGTTAGGATTGGCAATAATTCACTTATTTTTTAACCCTTTAATTTCATTTCATTAATTTTCCCGAAATTTTACCAACAGGGTACAGTTTCATCTGCTGAATATATTCTAACCCTGTATTAATTAAACAAAGAATTCAAATAAAGCCCAGTGTTAAATCATGTAGCCAACTATTTAAATGTTAAGATTGTAGTGAACCATTTTAAATTTAAACAGGCTTTAAATATCTATTACTATTATTTCTACAATGCTCGGTTACATTCAAACATCGATTATATGAACAAATACTGCATACAGGGTTATTTTCGTTTCGTGTAATTTTTGTCCTTATGTACTTGCAAACAGTTTCGCTCAATTTGAAATTCGCAAAGTCTTGTCATAATTATATTTTATGAATTAAGAGTTTTGAATTCGCCAAATTACGATGAGGGCAAATATTTCCCTGTTTACAGTAGTTCATCAATTAGTCACTCATGTCTTAGGGCGAGCACTATTCTGTGGTGACACGTCAGATTTTCGTCACGTCAAGGTGACACGTCAGAGGTGTTTGTTTCATACATCTGTCTCTTTTTACAGAGACTCCCGATAGATAATCAATGTTTTGCCATTCACACCCACTCTTCAATATAATACGAATGTCTGATTTTTTGGTGATTAATTTTTTTTTGTCCGATGTTGCAGTTGCAATGTGGTGGCATTACGCCGGTATAGTCTACACTATTCTAAACTATACATAGACATTTAACTTTGATGATATCTTTTAAAAACTAAATGAAAGTAAAACAAATATGAAAGCTAATTATTAAAACATGATTGTAAGTGTTATAATTGCATGGATTAACTTTTATGAAGGAAATTTTATTTTCCAAAACTTATTGAGTATCCATCCGAACTTGCACTTAAAATTAGAAAAGAATTTTAGAATGTTTCGATCTTAGCTGTTAATTTTGGGAAAACCAGATTATTTTTTCATATCATATTCGATGCTAAAACAACAAAGTTATTAAGAAATTTGAAATCAGTGAACTTTTTATGCCTTTTAGAATTTCGATAGAGTCATGTAATATCTAAATGAATTTTTCTTTAGTTACCATATAGTGGATAGAATAAATAATAGTTTCTCATGTTTAACACTTTTGATATCTTCTTCAGTAGCTTCAATAAAATTGCACATGGCAAGTTGTGGAATAATAGCGGTCTCAGCGTGGAAAAAAGGAAATCCCTAATGGGATGGGACCAGGTGTCTGGAAGGATTCAGCGGCCTCTGTTGGCATACCACAACCATCGCAAATGTTCCACGGAAAACCGAAAAGTTTGTTAAAATGTCGATTTCGGTTGAAAATATAATATCTGATGCATTTACGAAGATTCGAGATCCGACAAACTTAATGATTTACACGTGGTCCTATATTTTACCAACCTTGTCCAGGCTTACCTGTTCTGTACTGCAAAATATTACAAGATACTCTTGTTCCACGTTACAATATAACAAATTCATGAATACACGAAGTACAGACACGGACCTCTGTACATCTAGAGACGGAATCAGGTGTTACGGATAGGTAGAGTTCACTTACCGACCTGTTACACAGTGAGGTCGCAGTTAAATTTAGTTGAAATAAATGAACTTGTTGATAAATGAACTCAATGAAAATTGAATTGCCACAGCAATCAGTTAAGACAGATGAGCAAGAAATATCGAATAAGTAGCTCAACATTTCATTAAGTGAAGCATTGGAATTGACAAAAAGGTTACGTAATAATGACAGATGTAGTTTTTATCCTCAAAAATAGAATCTTCAAAACGGGTAGTCAGTCTAGGACTGATTCACGCTTGTCCATAATTCGACCACCTGCCATTTAAAGCTACCACAAGTTCCTGTTCCTCGCAAAAGAGATTCTACAGATTGCCAAGATAATAAACAGATAAAGCTGTGCTTAAGCTTGTAAAATCACGAAATTCCATTTAAAGACAGACATCTATTGTAATCTAAATGGTTTAGGTTTGTACGAGGGAGAATCTAAATGTGATCATTTATTTATGGTGGGTAGTTACAGCAAATGTTGATATTAAATGCTATAACTGCACGGTTTTACTTTTGTGAAGTCTCCTTTATTTAGCAAATCTGTTATTGAATGGCTGTCTGAACTCGCTGCACTAGCTTGTGAGGAGATAGGTTTTTCCTATTTGTTAACATTAGTGATACTGAAATAACTCGTAGACTGTATATGTTATGTAAATATACGATCAAACTGTAAGACTTAGATTATTTCGATCTTCCCTGCGAAATTTGTTATTGTTTTGTTTCACGTAACCTCCAACATTTTTCTACTACAGTTTAACCAGTTTAAAAGAACGTCCAAGGGATGGAGCAAAAAGGGTTACATGGGAATGTAGTTGTCCAAATTCAGTTCATCTATATAGGAAAAAGTCATTTTGGACCCGTACATTTATGTCACATAAGGCAGGTAGTCCTTTAATTCAGTGGGTTGCCATGGCAGGTTAGATTGTATTTTCTCTGGTTTATCATACTGATTAAGGCACAAGTAATTTATGTTAAAACATTTGTTAATGCAGAGAGTAACCCCTTACGTCATCATGCATAAATTGCCCATATATGACTACATGTATGTCACCAGAAGTACACAGGAAAGCTGAGTTACGTCATCGTTAAATCAAAACTGTCTTCTTCCAGTCTCAAAGCGAGCACTTTACACACAGTCCCCCCTCATTTTACAACACGTTCAGTTGAAGTAAAAACTTAAAAATTCTATTCATTTAAAAAATCTTTCATATGACATTTTACGACAAGATTGTTATGAATATCCATAATGATAAATGTCATAAATAAACCAACTGGAAGCTTCAAAGCTTAGAATATAGTTCTTATCGCTACCTATATTGACAGGAATATTTACAAGGGGTTTTACGTATCTATCTGTTTATCAACCTAAGTATGCATTTATCGCTTAATCAACGTAAAATCTCCCGAACATCTGGTAGTACCCATCCCTGTAACTCATCCATCCGGATACTTACTTTTCAGTATGTAAAAATTTCAGGCTCATAACGGTATTGCAAGTTTGCTTGTGGTACATAACATTTTTATGTCAAGGTTTAAGATCCTATAATTCAGTGTGAATTCGATAAAATACAGCGAGAAAAACAAGATGGGGAACGCAGAAATTTCGAAAACTTTATAATTTCGATCAGTCGAAAAAAACCCCAGTAATGGTTATTTCTATATTTACAGATATCTGGACATGTGAGCCCATGATGAAGGATGGGACAAGGTGCGTAGTAAAAAGTAATAATAAACATCTATTTGCATGCATACACCACCAACCACAAAGCTCAATCCGGCATTTTGCTATATTTATTTATGGGCTATATTAGGGACTATGAAAACCACAATAATTTAACGTCCTCCAAGTAAGAATGTCACACTACATTACAATGCACAATCATTGACCAAATAATTTTATCTATGATAATTAAAATATTTCTTATATATCCCCGTCTGAGAAATCTTCAAACGAGCAACCATGCTTTCAGATCGAACATTTCTGAATTTTCATCTCAAAAACTAGGTTTGACTAGGCTAGGTTTACCTAGTTTGGTAAAATAATTGTTTCTGTCAAAATTGTCAATTTGATCGGCAAATGATGTTATCGTCTATCGTCTCTAGGAATCGTATATATTGTCATCTTATGATGACACACTCAAATATTACCGTCTTTAGTTTGCCCTATGACGTCAAAACAGAGGTGCGTCAGAAAATAACGACAGATGAAGAAATACGTCATTAATGATATTTCAACAAATTGTCGATGAAACAGCTTAGGATTAAAAGATAAACTATTACTAAATTATTTATTTCATTATCAATTGTATAAAGATCTGATAATGGTGAAAAGTTTGGAATTTTATGTTTGCATAATTTTCAAAAAAAAAATCCGCATTTCCGTGTACACACCTGGCCCCACTCCATCAGTTATTTGTAATTGTTTTTCCCAAGTTGAGACAACTTTTACTGCTTTACTTGTCATATTTAACAGGGCTTTGGTTCCCGAATATCCCTTGGTACTTTTTCAAATTTATCTTAAAAGTATTGCACTGAAATATTGACAAAATGAAGAAAAAAACCAACAACCCAAGAACTTAATATATGATGCAAAATTGTATCAACCATTTCCAAATTCAAGTCTTTAAAACGAAATAAATCGAAATGGCAATTGCGAGTCAGAAGCAATTAGATTCGACTAAACTTGCATTTATAAATGTAACAACAGGAAGCCTCCATTGTCAAAGCTGTAAAAGGAGTTTCTAAAATTGTTACAATTAAGAGGAAAAAGTTCGTTTGATTTATGTATAAAAAGCGTATGTTTTATAACACGTGGCGTTATCTCAATAATCCAACACCATTTTAAAACCAAATCACATAATATCAAAAAGATTATCTAAATTATGATCTAGATCCTGACTTTAGATGTACTCCTATCAGATCTTAATGTTAAGGTAAAATCCGGAAAAATATACATTTTTATGGTTTTAATGGAAATGTTTGTAACATTTGTCATTTTTTATGCTAATTCATTTGATAACACAAAATTTAACTGAGTAATCGGTTTTTAAAGTATATCTGTTTTTCATCTAAGCGATATTCCTCTTATTCATGCTAGTTTTAACATTATTGTGATTTGTAGTAATGCCATATGTAAATTCCTTTAATTGCAGTATTAAAGTATTGAAATTTAATCAAACGTGACATACGATGGAGCGTTTTAAGTTATATGCAAGCGTTTGACAATCCACATCTTTTCTTAAAATTCTACACTTTCAACGTATCAGTGCTCCGGAAAATTATCTTTGACTCACCCCTAAAATATGTGCGCTCAACTTAAAAATAAAAATACATTGTTTTATTCAAATTCTTTAATAACACAAATCACATGATGTTTGTCTAGAATTATTGTGAAAACAAAATAATAATTAATGCTTCGGTCCTAAATATTTCATGTGTAGTATTGAACTCTTTCTGATCTGAATTTGTATAATAGTCCCGAAATAACTAAAACTGATACAGGGACCTCTGTGGCCGAATTGTTAGAGCATTGCACTTTAAACTATTTAGTGTTTCACATTGCGTCAGCGCGAGCTCGAGCCTCGCTGAATCCAAAACTAAGTTTATAAGAGAGTTTGCCGGTAGACATGCAGACGGACAATCGTCTCTCCCCAGGTCCGATTGTAACCGAGTTCTTTCATCCGCCATTATAAACTAGCCTCCACCAAATGAATTGAAATACTGTTGAGTGTGACGTAAAGCAAATCAAACAAACGAAAATAACTATGGGTAACATTTTGGTTATAACATTGATATATGAATATTCATAATATAGATGTATACAGTGTATATAAAAATGTAATATTGAGTGACATGTTCGATAATGGGTATTGAATTGTCTTTTCGATTACGTTGAGAATTCATTCCAGTATTGAAGTTTTTTGATGTACTGTGGTTAAATAACCACGAATCTTTACATCAAAATTAGCAACATTAAGTTTTACGTAAATATCCAAATCGTCTGTTCTATTTTCTTCAAACACATATCAAGCAAGCGTTCAATAAGAAATCAGTACTGCAAAAGTAAGTATACATCTCGAATTGCCATGGTCATTAGGCTTTTCAGCAAAAACATCAAGGCAGAATGACATTGTATGTGAATAAAGGATACTGCCTAGACAATGGAATAGAAAATGAGGAATATACATTATTGTTGATGTTTTATAACTATTTTGATTTTTCAAGAATTTTCCTACTATATGGAGAAATCATCGTAATCCGGTGTATAGTCATCAAACTGGTTTCATCTGTGATATTCCCGATTAATTCAATTCGTAATTTCCTGATTTCTAACACGTAAAGATTTTTAAAAATAACTACTAGTTAAAAATCGTTCAGGAGACTATACACATTAGGTGTTTTTAACAACAAAGAACGCTTGACAAAACGAAATTTTGGTCATCAACTATTTTTTTCCAACACTGAGAACATTTCTTTTTCAGGTATTTAGAGGAGCTACAAAATAAAATGAGATTACAACAACAACAAAACAGAAATCAAAAAAAGGAAAGAAAAAGTGAATTTATATAAATTAAGAAGAAAACAGTATATTTATTTCCAGTTAACTGGATCCTGGAAATGCAGACCACAAGAAAAATACGCATGTTCCTTATTCAAAAGGGATTCCTAATATTGACTAGTTTTAGTGATAGGGTTTGTTAGATAGTGCATTTAGATGGTCTTTACCCACGACATTGTGCCGGATGCTGTAGATCTACATGATTATATAGATTCAAATTATCATTTCCTGTGATTCATAGCGTGGTAGGTTCGAACCTATTTTCTGATGGGACAGATTTAAGATCCTCCAAATGTAATGAAAAAATTAACATTTTGTGTCAAGATCCCTTGGGATACATATATGACAAAACGAATTATTTTTTTTTATTATATACCCAAAACTGCTTAAAATCGTAATCAATTCTTGTAAGCAATAACGAAAGACATGCATAATTACACTTATTCTCAATTAAACAAACACATGTTTCACGCACGAACGAACACTCATCAATTGAATTGAATCTTTCACAAACTTTGTTAAAAAAAAGAAAATATTCAGAGCTGAAATTTAGTTTAATAGAGTATGAATACAATAAATAATAGTTATTTTTTCACCTTAATATTTTGTGTTTACATATTTTCCTTTTTCTGAATATGAAGAAAATGAGTAAGGATTTGGAATTCGGACATTACAACTGATTACAAGAAAGATACAAGATGAATTACCATTTCGCTCCCGACTTTCTGTTGCGTTCGTCTGACACATTTCTGTTCGTGCAGAGTACCGTTGCATGTTCTGGTTTAATGTTTAAATTCAATTTCACAAAAATATTAATATTGTATTTTAAGTAAAGGATAGGCCTTGTGGACTATAATCAATACAATCTAGATGGATCACATGACGCGGAATGACTGCAAAGTTATTAATTCGCAATAAATACTCACCAGGGAGAAGTTCAATACATGTTTGGAAAATCAATGGTGTGTTCTATCTCAATAAATAAAATTTTCGTTTATCTTCTATATCCACGAAAATTTATCTATATTTAATATATTTAAAGTTCTCCAAAACAAATTCTGCTTCATCTGACTTGATTAGAATGCATATAAACTTTTGCTCAAAAGTTACAAAACTGTTAAAATCAGGAAATGGTGTAATGTGTATTGGAACTATCATGGTTCTGATATAGTCGAGTAATAGATTGGATAAATGACACGACGAAAGGAACAATATCATATTAGTACCAATATTTTAATAGCCTGCAAATCTATCTAGAAGTGTGCAACAATAATATGAACAACATCAACAAACACCAGACCAACAAGAAACCCGGAGGACAAAGTACAACAGCAACCATGCTAGAAAAAGGAGGTGGGAGGTAACAGTTAGGACGCACGCAATGAAAAATTGCAAGAATAATAACACCAGCTACCGTTCTTACTACAACTTTTCTATTATTACGATTTCTACCTATACAGCTACTGTACCGTGGACCAAAAGAGGTACGCCCAACACTTTTATGATTAAAGAAACAGCAAGGAGGACGATGATGACTATTTTTTATGTTTGTTTGTATTCAAATCACTTTCAACATTATTTACGTTATATATAGTAGCGGCATCTAGATGATATAGGACTTTTTTATGCCAAGTACTTGCGAACATGTTGGGTAATTGTAGAACAATATATAATTGCAATGAAGCTTCCGTCTATATAACCTCGTAATAAGATTATTCAATGTTCATACTTCAACGGGAGTTCAGTTTCTACTATTTAATCAAAACGACAGAATAAAACAATTCATTCTGCAGCTTAGTTTCTAAGACTTTATTTTGAAGTCTTGAGATTTAGGAAGATACCTCAGAAACATAGCCGGTTCAACCTACTACTAATACCATTGCTTACGTGATAAGAGACTACAACAGTAGTATTGAAGCTTAGATATTTCCAAAATTATTTGTTTTGAATACCCTGAATTCCTGTACAACTATAGTTTTAGACCATTGTATAAATGGTAATCCACGTGACCAAAAAATTTATGCTTACACAAAAGTTTCTTCGAAGCAGTTTCATTTCAGTTTTCAAATTATTTTGGAATAGAAAAAGATCGAGACATTACCTTTGATATAATAACCAATGAATATGAAGTCATATTTAGATAAAAATTGTCAAATGCATATCCAGACACTGAATTTGCTGTTTTGTATATTAACCATACTTACTATAATGTATTTGATCAAAAAAGGAAAGATAAAATCAAATCAGAACTACAAAGAAATAATTCATCAGGAACTAAGCACGATCGGAGCTTCTATATCTTTCTTTCGAATAGTTGGTCGACAGACACTTTGGTCAGAGATCATTTCCTGGAAATTGTCTATTGGGGATTATGTATCTAGTTATATTATAGTGACGGACAAACAATACTACATATATTAGGGTTTTTTTTATTGGTATGTTTTTTTCTTCTTTGCGTCTCTTTTGGTTTTTTTCATTTGGTCTCATTGGCCGAATGATTAGAGTATCGTGCTTTAAAAATTTCAGTCTTTCTCCTCAAGTCACCGCAGGTTCAAGCCTCGCTCAGACATATTTAGGTTCAAGACTCGCTCAGACCTATTAAGGTTCAAGACTCGATCAGACCTTTTTAGGTTCAAGGCTCGTTCAGACCTATTTTTGTGTTTATGAGAAAGTTTGGCAGTTACTTACGGGAATATCAATGTAAAACTTTTCACCTCTCCAGAAAAAGTGGTTGTCGTCATTCCACTAAATATATTTCATATTAAGCCAAAAACATTATGTATACAAACAAACAAACAAACAAACAAAGAATGAATATTAAAACAAAGATTAAAAATTAAAGGGAAGAATAAAAGCCTCCTCGGTAAGTATCACAACCCTTCCGCAAATAATTGGTAAACATTCTTACTTATTATATGATATATAATCTGACTGATTTATAGATCATTTATACTATTCTAGATCGTCGCTGATGCATTTAGTGGTTTGCTCTGATAACCTTTTCAGTGAATTCACGTAAAATTCTAGTGAAGAACATATGGAAAAGTTCTACATGTAAAACACATGTACTTTATTCATTCAAACTATTAACCGAAAATCATAAATATAAAAGTTATTTGAATATTTTTTTTTTGAAGAAACTATGATTAAAATATCCTTCTTACTCAAAAAGAAATATGAAAATAAATTGACCGATCGGAAGTAATTGAGATATCATTTGTACTAATGCTTTGACCTTTAATCACGGTAAAAATATCTTAAATTATGCAAGCTGATAAATTATTCATTCTCGAGGGACCTTTATGGGAAATAATCTATTTTCTAACATTTTCCAAATTATATCAGTCTTATTTTTAAATCTGAGCCCATCTATACAAAGAAATACACAAATGTAGTGAGTACATACCATTTTATTTTTGGAAAGACTTGAAGAAAGTATGTGAACTAAACTGAGAAATAAACTAAAGAAATCTATAATAAAAATGATCTAACAAAAATTCATAAAAATAAATTAAATAAAAAAGAAAATAAGCTTTTGAAAATGTTGGCGAAGACATTTCAATATTTGTCAAGGTGCACATTGCTTCTCCAAATTGTTTTCTATGTCGGCACCGTGTGTTATCAGCAGTTTGTACGATCTAGGAGTTTCGGTTATTCTCAATACTTCATCATTTATAAGATAACTTGAATAAAATATTCTTGTCCTTGAAATAGAATGAAAATACTGCTAGTGAGTTTAAGTCATGAATTTGCTATAAATTTATCATCGAAATGTCTACATACTGTTAAATGTCAAAATATCACATTTTCGATTATGTTTTTTTCCTCTGTTTAATGCACTACCATAAAACGATACAAAAGATGCTAATAATCTAAGGATTTTTATCAGAGATAGGTACAGATGAATATTCAGATGATCCATAGATAACATAAATTGAATTTTAAAATATATACGAATAAAACTACCCTGAGGGATGAATCATCAATAAACATTCATATACATTATGCCTACAGTTAAAAATAGACGTCATGGCCAGGTGTTAGCATCATCATCAATCAAGCTTTCCTAAGAAAAGATTACTATCAAATACAAATTACTTTTATGATTGTATATAAGGCCTACAATTATGCACCAATAGAGATTCACACTAAAAGAGGTTTATCTAAGTAAAGACGTAAACATTCATACAAATACAAGCCCAGAACACACACATAGTTTGAAAGATACTTCGTCACTTACACAAACTCCTTTCCCTTATTATTTCAGAATCTTTGAAGTACCATTACGTTCAAGTTTTTTTCGGGAATAGTCGAATATCAAACAATTAAATTAATCGAGTCATTTATTCTGTTTCAATATAACACATTTTTTACTTTTAGGGAGTTAAATGCACAATGAAAAAAAGCAAGGCATCTGCTAATTCGTGAAAAAAAAGAAAAACAAGAGAAAAAATGAAAAATAACTTTGAATCGCTTATCGGTATAAAATTTTGACTGCTATCACCGGGCCAGCAGTACCGAATGTAATATGCTTTACTAATGGGGGACTATGAAATATGGTGTGTGTACATCCGTCTAGTAATTTACACATAAAAATAACACAAGAACAAACATGAGTATAAAACCAATAATATTATGCTTTTAATTAAACGTTAATAATTACAATCTTTGTTATTTATGACTATGTAAATACAATAATGCATATCTTTTTTTCATTTCATTCAATTAGTTCGTGCAAAACTTCAAATACTAATTTCTCATGCGCAATGTTTGATGCTTTAGTCACATTTATTGTTAATATTAATTTATTGGAGTTCAAGGTCTGTCCCCTAGTACCATACAGAGACAGCAATGTGCACTCTTGGAAATTAATAAACGACTGATTCAATTTTATACGCTAATATTTCCAATTATTTAAAAACATAAATTGTTTGTATTCAGTAGTTTGGTTTTTCTGTGAGCGTGGTATTCAGTAAAGATATGAATATTACAGATACTACAATATCGACATAAGAGAAATGCTATTATCTACAATTGTGTTTTGTTCCAAAATCAAACTGCCATGTAAGATAATACTTATTCTAAAGAAATCTAAATTGATATTTACATATCCATACATTGTATTTATTTTCCTGGCAAGCTACTTTATGTTTATTGTATTATGTTGTTTTTATTCCTCTTGTAGCACATATGATGTGACTGAGTGTACAATAAAATCATGAAAATCTTGAAATTCTTCAATCTTAATTCAAGAAGAATAAAACACGACAGCAAATCAAAGATTCCACAAATATGCCATGGACACGTTTTGAAGAGTATCCGTATATCATTTTGTATGTAACCATATGAGTCTATATATGAAATGAAGTGTGTGGCATTTTGAGTTTAGAGTATTAAATGATCTAACACAAGTATTGTACGATTTTAAAACTTGGCTATCAGAATTTAAATATTTTTATTTTAAATTTACCTTTTTGCTCCTTAATACTTGTTGACTCTCCAAATTTGCCTCATGGAAGACTGCAAGAGGTTGTCGGTCAACTTAAAATTATTTACAGAAAAGTTAATTGTTCTCGATATGAATTCTAAATGCTTTATGACAAATGCCTTATGAATTTTTATGAAAATATTGTTGCTTGATCAGTTTTCCACGTTTTGTAGATGCATGCTTAACTTTTACATATATTAAATTGCCTCGTACGAAACTGCATTCAAGAACCTTCATGTTTTTTATCTATTTGAAGCATAGAAAATATCGTCTTGATCGTTGGTCAGTTATTTTGAAATTGAGATAAAGGTCCATTAACCAATTTTCTAATGTTCCTCATTTATCAAAGAGTTTAATCCGACCATGTAATATTTAACCTAAATGCAATTGCGTAACATTTTTATCACGTATTGTGGATTATTATGTAGCTGTATGGCTAAGACAGAATGCTGTCAGCATTTGCTAGGAAAGGTTCTGGAGACAGCATTAGAAAATAGCCCAGGTAAATGTTCAAGGATAAAGACTTATAAATAAAGAATATAGTGTCGTGCTTACATCTCATCATTTATCACAGTTCTTAACAAACCTTACAGACGAGAATCTTAAACGACAAATACTTGCAAAAATATAGGGAGGCGAGAATGGCTTCAATTTTGAGTGTGCGTTTAAATTTTGATTTCAGTTTCAGGATGTCTCATGATATAAGGTACAGAGTCCTTCTCTTAAGAAAAATAATAACCAGATACCCATTTTCTCAGACTGGCTAAGGAAATAGAAATATTTTAATATTCACTGTAGACTAAATTTGCATAACTTTCAGTCAGTTCTTTCTACAATGTAAATCTACATACAAATATGACATTAGTACTCTGTACATTGCTACTACATTGTCAATCTTTGTTTTAAAGTTTTATATGTAATGATGTGTGTATTACTGTTTGCAGTATCATCTCTATTTGTTTTGGTCATAATGTTGTCTGCTGTTTTTCTATTTTTGAATTTTGAATGCTTCCTTGGTATCTTCAGATTTCATCATTTTTTTTAGATCAAAGTAGTAAATTGGTCTATTGTAAAACCAAACTACGTGCATCTTGTCGCTGTCCTAAATTCCCTTATACACGGTGGATGCACTTACTCTGTTCAGATTTTGAGAGAGCTGTTTGATATAGTAACACTGAAGAGTCATAGAAAAGTTAATCAAAATGGTCCCTTTTTTCCTGTAGGTATGTTACCTGGGCAATGTATTAGAAAAGTATTCATGATACCTGGTAATATATATTATATGTAACAATAAACTGCAGTAGTTTATTCAAAGTTTACACTGAAGTAGACAATTTTTTATTCTCAAAATCCTCAGAGATGACGTATAATACTCGCAAAAAGAGAAGAAAAAGAAAAACACTCGATTCATTTGAAGTCAGATAGAAACAGTAATATTCAAAGCTAGAAAGAATGTTAGAGTTTAAAATATTTAAAATGATAATATTCCATTGATATATTGTTTGAAAGGGAGATGGACGATTAAATAGATATCCATCAAGTATTCGCATTGTGCCGAGTACAACACTGTGTGGTATAAAAAGCATGCAATGTCAAAGGATTTCTGCATATGTCGCATACGTTTTTTTTCTTTTCCCACCTGTCTCTTATTTTCAAAAGTAAAATTTTAAATATGTTCTGCACAATTAACCATTATGCTATCTTGCAAATCTGTGTGCTGTATCTTCTAATAATCTAGCCATATCTCCCAGTGAAGCATACCCGAAAATGCAGATAAAATCTAAACGAAGATCAAACAAATTTCTCCTCTTGTTAAGTTATTGTAAGCAAAAGTGATTTTCAACTAACTTGTTCGGTGTGGTGATTATAAAAATCTGAATACGATTTTAGATGAGAATCTAAGCGTAGCAACATCTTAAACGTTTAATTTCATTTAACCTTGCCATCATAATTATTGCCTGACGATTTAATGGGATTCTTCACCCCAAAAGACCCTGTTATTATACAAAGTAATACAATGAATGCTTAGTAATATTTTCATATGGCTCTCAAAATCGCTTCAAAAGTTGTAAAAATTAACTAAATTTAATTGGTACAAATTTCCCTTCCATGATGTAATAGCTCAACGAATCATCCAACATGTCTGCGCATCTGCTTGATAGTGATTTCATTTTCGTTAAAAGATGTAACATTTGCTAACTTTACAAGAGATCTAGGTAATTATCACTTTTAGTATCTAATTATTCAAAAGACAATCCTGTTTTTTATATATGCATATGGGGAAAATGAAATGAATAAAATAGCTTTTAAAAAAATGATTTATAAATGCACATATTTAGATT
>JACSZP010013724.1:0-25768 GCA_016161895.1 Pinna nobilis | reverse complement strand
ATGTCTTAATCAGGTAACAACCGATCTCTTTCCTTTTCAGGGGTCTTAGGTTTCCCGCGTATTAGTAAAAATGTGTAAGCTTTTACAGGGACTTGGCAAAGTCTCTATATAAAATGAAATATTTTCGATTGTGACATCACCAACGAGAATGATATAAGAACAGGTAATAAAGGCCGATCACCTCGAGGAGTTTTATTTGAAATAAATCTATAACAAAATTATAAATATTGTTTGTTTTGATGCTAGTTTTTTTTGCTTTGTTTTCTTTTCTATATTTCTTTCTTTCTTTCTCTCTTTTATTTATTTATTTATTTATTTATCTATTTATTTATTTATTTATTTATTTATTTATTTTCTTTACGACACAGTCGAAAATCTTTCATTCATATGTCAGTGATACGTTCTCATTTGTGGCGGAGAGAACCCGATGGCAAATGTATGTGTATAGGTGCATGTAGTTTTTCCTTTTTTAAACAATGATTAGTGCCTTGGTGAGCACAATCAATAAACAGTTAGAAAAAAACGATACCATACCAACAGGAGTATTTTAAATGCATGTACATGTGAGTATGTGTTTGTATGTATGGACGTTCCGATGTTGGGCATATGAACCTAGAAAAGCTTACTTTGTAGAGTGTAAGAGAATAATTTAAGTTAATATACTAGCGAACGTTCTTACAAAATCAATTAAGGCTCAAGTGGGAGGGGGGTCGAACTCGTGGTGACAACAGGTTGGAGAATAATTAGTTTGAAGCGCAATGCTCTAATCATGGTGTCTCAGAAAAAAGAAATAATAAACGCAGGAGTTATCCCTCTAACATTGTACTTTCAGGATAAACGTTTACTTAATTAACGATATGTAATATTCTTACATCTCTATTTTATACTTAAGTGGAAATAAAGAACATGGTCTGGGGCAATCAAAGGTCAGAGGTTACTAAAGTCGCAGGTTTACCAGAGTTCAGTTAATATTGAGCAAAATAATTAAATTCTTTAATTGTAAATGCTTACGACCAATATCATGAAAAACAATCGAACTCGGGAATATTGAGACCGAGTTTTTTTGTTGTTGTTGTTGTTGTATTGTTGTTTAACGTCCAACTCAAGAATATTTCACTCAAATGCAGACGTCATCGTGTTCCGTGAAGGGCGACAAATTTTGCCTATGTTCGGCACTTCTCTTCGTAGAGCAGGGAGGATTCTTTAATGTGCCAACACCTACTGGGACACGGGACTTCGGTTTTTACTGTCTCATCCGAAAGACAGAGACGGCCAACCACAGCGTTGAGACAGAGGAGAAAGATTTATCTTTCAAATAAACAAGGGCAAATGACAAATGAGAAAAAAAGTCGCAGTAAAATAATATAGCCGGGAAATTAAGATCATTTCAAATTAGACAGGGTTTCAATAGATAAGGGTTCAATTTAAATATGTTTTACTGTATTTTCGAGTCTTCTAAGCTGTCTGCGTTTTTCTTTACTATAACTTTGTTTCAAAGCCTTTATCTATTTTGTTTTGCAGTTGAACGGTGACGACTGGTTTTAAACGAAATTTGAAACATTGAATACAACTGCATTTTCAAAAAGATCACAAGTAAATCGCAAATTGACTATAGCACGTATCTCTCACAACAAACGAGAATATTTTTTGTCGAATATTGTTGTCTTTTTGGTGAGACAGGAAAAATCGTGGTTCTTTCTCTCGTAACATGTCTGCATGTTAAAGAATCCTCTCTGCTCTAAGGCAATAGGTGTTGATCAAAGTCAAAAAGTTATAGCTCTTCATCGTAGTTTGTTGACATCTCCACATAAATAGAACATGTTTATTGGGATGTTCAGCAAAAACGGTACCGCCAATCAAAAATGTAGGGTGCCACGCGTGGAACAGGAGTTGCTTACCCTTCCGGAGCACCTGAACTCATCCACGATTTTTTGTGGTGTTCGTGTTACTATATTTTAGTCATAAGTGTATTTGTGTATTTTTGTTGTAATTTTGTCTCCTTTTTGTTTTGGCCACGATTTTGTCTGTCGTTGACTTATTCAATTTGAAATGCCCCTTGGTATCTTCTACTTCTCTCATTATATATATGGAGGAACAATAACAAATTATTTAGTAAACGTATCTCAGAGACCATGCTTATTCTTAATTTGTATTTCATCTATTTTGGCACTTCTAAGATTTTTAAGTATTTATTTTATTTATGTTGCTAAACATTTTGCACGAGTTAACTTTTTTAAGAACGTAATCCACAGGACCCAGTTATACAAATACATAATTGAATTAAATTATTTCTAGTAAATTACCAAGATAGAATTTTTTAACTTGTGGTTACGCTAATTTTGTGGTTAAAAGCTATTGCATAACTATGTAGGTAGCTAATTAAATTACAAGTCTAAATTTCAAATAAGAGTTACCATTACCATAGACGATTTTAACAAAGTATCAAACTAGTCACAAATCCAATCTTCGTCTTCTCTATTATGACGAAATAATGAAGTTTTGAAAAAACTGATAAAGAGATAAAATATCCTATCCTGTTTGGAACTTTTCATTTGTAATTAATACTCTACTTATACCTGAGGCCGCAATGGCCTAGTAGTTAGCGTGTTCGACTTCGAATCAAGAGCTGTGGTTTGAGCCCAAGCAACGGTATTTCGGGTGAGACAGTAAAGACCGAGTTCCGTGTCACAGTAGGTGTAAGCACGTTATAGAACCCTCTCTTCTCCACGATGACAAGTGCAGAGCACAGACAAAATGTATCGCCCTTCACCAGCACATGGTGAAGTTGCCCTGTGAGTGAAATATTGTCGAGTAGGACGTTAAACAACAATGCAACCAACCTACCATTCAACTTGTACCTACAATATCTGAAGACAAAATTTCGTTTGGTTGTTGTAGTTGCGGGAATGATGTCATAGGATTTGACTCTTACTGGGATTTTATGGGACCTTCCTGTGGTATGACATTTAAAGCCAGTACTTTGAAGATCATATTTTAATTAGATTACAGATGATGAGGGATATGTTCCCCTTGTTGTACACTTAATCACGTTCTTCTTTTCTTGTTTACGACTAGCACCGTTGCCGGATGAGCCTTATTCCCGAATTCAAAGGATGTCGTGTAAGGAGCTGGGGTTGCTTACCCTCCCGTAGCACCTGAACTCACCCGGGCTATTGACTGAGGTTCGGGTTACTCTATCTTTAGCTTTGGTCATGTTTTCTCTGTTTGTCGATTTTTGAATATTGAATGCTCCTTCGGTATATTCAAATATTCTTTTAAATGTTTTGGTGTTGGGAATTCTGTTTGTAGAGCCCTTTGATTTTGTGATGGAGATAGCTGTCATGCGATTTTTGAATTATGAATGCCCCTTCGTATATTCGACTCTCCCTTTTTACAGATCAGTTCACCAAAATGAATCATGTTTTTCCATATCGTGGATTTAATTACCCCCAATCACTGTCCGTTTTATGTCTTAATTTTTGTGTATTTTTATCTGCGTCATCAAACCATTCTTGTAAAAAGTGATGTATGCGTTTTCACTTCACAAAGTTATATCAATATAAAAAAGAGGGGGGGGGGGGAACACAATAGGGGAACTCTTTTAAAAGATAATAATTGGATTTAATTGTAAATTAAATTCGGCTATTTTTCCTTAAAATGGCGTGTCTTTTAGCAGTTAAATTGCTCTTAAATTTTGCTTTCTTTAATTTGAAGTGAAGAATTGTACTCCCGACGGGGCCTCACTATATTTAAGTAATGCATCAGTGTCCACATTTTGGATGAGCACGCACGTGTTACATTTATGCTTAGTTCTTTGTACGCATATCTCTGCCGCCTCGCCCCTTTTCTCATCCTTTAATACGCGATCAATCACTTGCATATTTCACCATAACTTCGCATGTTTGGGGTTTACCCTATAAAACTTCGATAAACACTTAACTCAGTGTTTATTGCTCCCCTTATTGACACTATTTTAAGATTTAACGTCCAATCTACAAAACATTTGGTTTTACATGAGAAGGAAAATTGGAACTATTAAGTGAAAAACACTCTATGTGATGTATGAGAAAAGTTGTGGAAAACGTAAATCTAGATTTTGTATTTATCAAGAGCAAATGCGTAATGGTTTGTGGAAAGTCTACAAACAGTTTTAATGGATGAATTTTCGAGTGGCCTCGTTTATTTTCTATATCGTTAATAAAACAAGAAACTTTCCTTATTAGCTCATTTCAAATACGTGTTTATGTATATTTTTTTTTCTCAAAATTTCTGAGCATTAAGACTTTTCGAGAAAATGTAGTTGATGAATAAAGAATTGTCACTTCTCCGTCAACACATTAAGACCCATGTTTTTTATAGATCTTCTTTCTCTGAATTCTCTATCTATTGTAAACAATTTCTGAAATGTATTTTATATGTAAATGTATCTAATTACGGTACACATAACCATTAGCTTTGCAACCCTTTTAGCCGGAATATGGACAGGCGAAATTGGACACCATGAAACGCCATCTTTTCTGGCTTTTTCAATGAGCAAGTGACTTATGAAAAAATAGAACTGTTTCATGTAACGCATGAAACTCCATAACGTTTGTGCAATACTAGTATCGGCAATGCTAATGGAACGTAAGTATACGCACTCTTACCGCTGAAATGACGTCAGCGCGGGTTAGCGTCTTCTACCGTATTCCATCACAATTAGAAACAGTAGTCCCGCAAAAACTTTAAAGGGTATCACGCAGTATATGAAATAGTTCGATTTGTAAGGAGACTCAAGTACTTAATCCTCAACCAAAACTCTTCTCACATCGTTCTTATTATTGTTACCGGAAGTAGTCCCGTGGGAGTGTCATCGTTAGATGCGGCCATGAATATTGTATACATGGTTATTTTCGCCTTGTGTTATTTTCGCCCTTGCACACAGTTTCGCCCCGTTTTAAATTCGCTAAGTCTTTCATTCAACAAAATCAACTTTTCTGAATTCACCCAGTTTTGATTTCGGTCACCTATGATAGGGGCGAAAATAAAACCGGGACGAATATTGCCCTGTGTACAGTATTTTCCTGTCCCTGTAAGGGTTATAAGTAGAAGCTGTAGTGGTTCTATGGTATCGATACTGAGTTTTTATTCTTGTAGCAGATTATGTACAAAACCGATAAAGGATAAAGGAAATTACGGACCTCTGAGACTTAACAGGCGGGATCAGGTGTCTCAGAGGAGGAAGCATTCTTGTTCGTCGTTCACATACGTTCAACTGAAATAAGCGGAATATCTATCTTAGTTCCAATTGATATTCCATGTCATAGCAAGTGTTGACACGTAAAACAGCCTGCTTTAAGGCCATTAGTATCGAGCATATGCAAAATTTGTCGCCCTTCACTGACACACGATGACGTTTTCATAGAAGTGAAATATTCTAGAGTGGGACGTTAAACAACAATACAATGAATCAATCATGATAAAGACCTTAGCATAGATCAGGTATCTGCTTAATGTAAGCTCGATTAAACTGAATGATGTTGAAAGTGCCATAAAATTCTAATATTGTAACAAGTGCCCGTGCAACAGAGATGCGTAATCTTCTAATCAGAATTGTAAAATCTTGAATATGAGCCATACAAACATCACATGTTTATCGACCGAAGAATAACTTCTGAAGTCCATCATTTGGCCACCTCTGGTAGAGATTCGAAATCCGTAATACGATTTCCTAAAATCCAGCGAGTAAAGTCTTTCGTGATCGGAAGAAAGCTCTTTCTAAATGAATTGGAATTTGTACATTTACTGGGAATTGATCTTTTGATATGAAAGTCTTTTTCTACAAATCACAATGTCATTTATTCTGAATTTGAAAAAAATGATAACAGTTTGTTAGATAATTGATGCTAAATTTAAAGCTCTTAAGTCTCACGATGAGTTTTAATCGTGAAATTTTGTGAACATAGATTCTATGGTCTTCCACGCTTGAGTTGAACACTGTGACCACTGCAGGACTTTGGCAGTATCTTTACTTATTCATTTTAGAGCTGATATCCCGTAAACATCAGGAGAGACAATTAATTGATATTCACAAAGGGGAGGCAATCCGGAGAGACGATCTGTGGCACTGACATACACTACAAAGGTTAATAAAGGCACAACAATATCATGTACATGGAGAAAATATTGTTTATTTCACTTTTTACAATATCTGTACACATTTTATTTACACCTTTAGATAAATTACAGAATAAGTCGGATCAATATATTCAAAATAAAACCTGTCACGTGGGTTTCAAGACTTTGTACAGAAAGCAACAACTGAAGTGTAGGATCATTATGCAAAAAGACACCTATAGGAAACTGACAGTGGTGGGAATAATAATAATAATAATAATAATAATAATAATAATAATAATAAAAGTGTTGGTGGTAGGTGCATTGTTATACGGTGGTGCATATCTTGAGAGACCACCCCTTCTGTCAAGGAAATGTGGTCTTTCAAGCCAGATGGCCTCTCGTAACAGGTTTTATTTCTATGATTACTTACAAAGATGTTTTGTTATAAGTGATCTCTAAAGACATGTGGTCTCTTACGACAGTGATCTCTCAAGACAGGTTCCTCTGTACTTTTAAAACAATTGCATTATTATGCTATGACGTTAAAACGAAAGAAAAAAATTGAAGACTTGCAGCTGCAAAACAAAACTTTTTAAAGAAAAGAAATTATAAAGGTAAAGACCATTTTCTTTTTATTCTAGGATTTAAATATCACCTCACGTTTTCTATGTTTTCATGTAAAAGAACTTTGAATCTTCCAAAGGCCACGTCAGGTATAATACAGATTTTGCACACAGACTTAATAAGAAAAAAGTATAAATAAAACAGCAAATCAGTGGACCTTGGTCTTGTCCGACACTACTCACAACTTTTTAGCACGACCAGAACATGTATTTCAACCAGCCACAGTTTCGTATTATTTTTATCAAATGACATAATTAATTTCAACAAGTAAAACATCTAAGTAAAGTAGCTGTTCTGCCACTGGTCTGTTTTAGAAAGACGTAAACAACTTATAGTTAAAGAGAAACTGACGTAAATATTCAGCTTTGTTTTCTCAGACTGAATGAATAATTCATATTTTGAAACTTGAAAGATGAGTCTTCCATATATCAAAAAGGAACATTACCATCAATATAAGAGGTAGTGAAAAACGTTCGTAAAACAACAAAATCTAAAATGAGAAAAAATGATGCCCATGAATAAAAAAAATTCCAGATCCTTTTCCTTCTGTATGTCACTCTCAAAAACATCTCTCTCTCTCTCTCTCTCTCTCTCTCTCTCTCTCTCTCTCTCTCTCTCTCAGGCACACGTGTTTTCCGTCAATCCCCATGGTAGCCATGTACATACATTAAGAAAATAACAAACACGAATTTGCTACACCTATCGATAAATTTTGTAGATGTGCTGTCTATTTTCTTAAGCTTATGTCTAAAAGTACGTTAACTATGCTATCATAAATCTTAGCATATCAACGAATCAAATCACTCATTACAGAAATGTTTGGAATACATTTTACATAGGAAGAGACTAAACAGACTGCGTCTGTTCATTTTGATTTCAAGTTTTCTTTGAGATGTTCTGCCATGTTTAAAGCCGGCAGACTGGGTATCTCGTACTTCATAACGATAATCAGGATTTTTACTTTTTCCTGTCAACACTAGAAAATAATCATTTGTTGTACAGGGGAGTTACAAGAATGTGCTTGTACGATAAACATCTGATACAAACCTTAAATGTAATTGGCAAGACTTTTGTTTATTTTTCGAAATCAGATTTTTTTTACAAAACGAAAACAGAGACAAAAAATAATGGTATCTCACACTGATCTTGGAAACATGGCAAAAAAACAAAATTAAAAAATGATCGAGACAAAATATCTGCTGTTTCAAAACATTAAATTAGCTGAATATTTCGTAAAGTGTAAAACTATATCTTCTCAAATTTGTTCTTCTGACTTTTTATATTTCATAATGCTGTTATGAGCAAAGTAGAGAGTCATTAAGCACAGTCATTTTTAAATATTTTTTTTCAGAGTGAAAACAGCGCCTTTTCCAAATTTGGATTAAGTATGTACATAGAAATTGCTTGATAATGAATTTGAATATAATCGGAACCAATTCGATGATCGTGCTAAAGGAAATTAAGGTGATCATTTAAAGTACAGATGCAAACTACCATGTTTCTGCTGTAATTTGACCCCGTGTAGCATTCCCGAGAGGAATGGTCAAATACCTTACTGACTACCGTATGTCTGCCCAATGAACAGCAAAATGTTAATGATCAAACAACGAATAAAACATATGTAAAAGTATAAATGTGTAACAACTTATATAAATAGTATCAAAGCACAATTGTGTTTGAAGAATAATTACATAAAAACGAAGAGTTTACATTTGTGAACCGCACACAGACAAGATAATAAGCAAATCTTTACCCCTTTCCAAACACAACTGTTGTCTCAACGCCGTATTAACTTCTATTTGGCTTCGTGATTTATACGTTCTAAAACATCCCTGTTTTGCCTCAACACATAACCAAGAAATTCTTCCCTGACAGATGCAACGCTTGCACATGAGAATAAACATGAACGTGACGACAAACCACATAGAAAAGTTTTTGTCCGCATTGTTCACTGTCTATCAATTGTGCAAAATGCCAATACATGGATTTTCTCCTTGCATGAATAAAAACTCACTTATAATTGTTAAATCCAGATATGTTGCCATGGATACTAACTAGTAAGTCGACCACATTGAGCTTCAGATTATCCTTGGTTTACAATACTTTATTTTACATTTACACCTAAGGAATCCTTAACTCTCATCATGACGAGACGTTGCGAGATTTGATAATCTAACACTATACTTCCATGTTCTTGTCGAATTGGCGAGACACTCAAAGAATGGATAACCTTAAGATTTTACTTCCAAACCGTTTACCTTTTCAGTCCATCTGTATTTTCCTCTTTTGTCCTCTTCCTTTCCTCTTTGTCTATTTCTGGTTTTTTCTCGGTTTTGTCCGTTACTACTTCCGGTCTATCTACAACACTTCCTCTTTTTATGGATGCTTCTTTTGATTCATGTACCACTTTTACTGTGGTCGTTGGTTTCATTGTGGTTACGATAATTTTCGGTTTTCGATTTTTCTTTTTCTTATTTTTTCTTTTATTTTTCCTCTTATTTTTGTTCTTGTTGCGCTTCTTTCTCTTCTTGCGACCTTTGACCTTCCCGTCTCGCCTCCTCTTTTTACCTTTCGGACCCTTCCTTCGTCTTCGTCGCCTTAGTTTTTGTATTCTTTTTCGTTTCTTTCTTTGTAATCTTCTTTTCCGTCTGATTTCTTTTTCAAACTCTGTTACTTTTTTTGACCTGAATGAATCTGGGCGAATAATTTGATTTTTAGTTCTGTCCGGTAAAAACACCGGGTCGGAAAGAACGACGGGGCTTGTTGCCGCCAACACTAGCGGCCGTTTTCCCCGACCATGAGCCCTGTTGTCCCGCGGAGGGTCTGGAATACACTGCGTTTCACACTCCCCTTTACTTTTGAAATTATTTTGGTTGCCACGACAACCTTGGAAATAGAACCAAGAACATTTGTTTGTATGTTTGTTATAAAACCATCTTATAAATCTGGCTCCACAGTCTCCAGGCTGAGGTGGTAGTTCGCACACTCTCATTTTCACTGAAATGAATAAAAAAAACATTATTAGAATTTTTTCCATTCATACAATAGGAGATATTCGACGCATTTATTAAAATTCATTTCATATGTTAAGACGTCATATGGGGTATGTGCAAATCTACGATAACTGGCTTGATATCACACGTATAAGAAAGGCGCAAGTATTTTATGTGTATAGGTACTTGTTCTAGCAGGACCGCAACGGCGTAGTGGTTAGCGTGTTTGACTTCTGACCCTGAGATTCGGGGTTCGAGTACAAGCCAAATCGCTTATGTTGGGAACAGTTTTGTCACTGTGCAATATAGATTGTTTGATTTAAATACAGGCTTACAATAAAATATCCACTTGATATTGGCCTTGGTGCAGTTTAGCTTACTCTAAGAAACAGCAACATTCCTGCCGTGCGGGGGCCTTTTTATTACACAAACAAAACTTGTAATTAGAGAAGTGTTCTCAAAGCATTTCAACACAGCCAGGATCAACCATACAGACACAATACGATATTATTTGAAGTGGCCTCCTTGGTCCTTGGTAAGATGACGGGGCCTCCGTGACCGAATGGTCGGAGCATTGCGCTTTTAACCACTCAGTCTCTCACCTCTAGTTAGCACGGGTTCGAGTCCCATTGGAACCTGAGATTTTAGAAAGTTTGCCAGTTTACTTGCACAAGGCAGGTGTTCTCTTCCTGGATACAGTAGTAACAGGGTTCCATCCTCTATCAATGAAAAACGACCGCAACCATGTGATTGAAAGATTGTCTTGTGTAGCGTGAAGTAAGAACATTACAACACAAACTCGTAAGATAGTATTTCAGTGAGGTTTAACTGCAATGTTACATTTATTTGAATCATCAAGAAGATATTATCACTGTAAGTTTTGTTTCTCACCTTGCACGTAGGTCCTTGGGATACAGACCGGAAATGACATGTTCATTGGCCATTGTAAATGCTGGATGGCGCACAGTCTGCGTCCTGAACACTCCTTTTTATATTCCTCCTGTTATGGAGAAGAGAACGGAATATATATTGATATGATATATCAAATATTTGATGAAATTGAAATTCATTATGGAATTCACATGGATATTTTCAATATCCCATTAAAGTGATCTACATCACCATATATAGCCAGTTACCTTATCTAAATACAGAAATGAGGATAAATTCCTTTCAGCAGTGTGGTATGGTTGTTGAAATAGGAAGGCAAGAAAAATATGGTATTACATATGAAAATCAGCAGATCACACTTTCAAAACCGTCATTTTTCCGTCGTAAAATGTATATCAGTCGTTGCAGTATAGCAGGTGACCTTCCAAGCCAGGTCTACATCAATCTACATGTGTATTTTAAATACGACTTTTCATCATGCGCCTTTTCTATGTCGTATGACACAAAGATAAAATGAAACCCCAATCAGAGGGCACTTCCCATGAACTCGTTCCAACCTTCTCGTGTATATTATCGTGTATCGTGTATAAAAACGTTACGTTGGTGACAGTACTATCTTCAAATTCTGGAGGTCTAAATTTGATTGGATAGTACAGTTACACCTTAACTAGGTTCTTACTTTTTCTTTCTCCAACATTGCCAAACATTGCAATTCTCTCTCTATTATGCACAACTATCTTTTAAAAAGAAGATGCCAAATCTATATCTGTATCACCAGAATCTTACTTACCCTACACTTTCTTTGGGCTTCGTAGTCGACCGATAATCTACTACTGTAAGTCACCTAAAAAAGAAATAAAACACAAATTATAGGCCACCTGTCTTTAAAGATTGTTCACATAAAATGTATGTCCAACGTAAATAGAGACATGGTTCGGCTGTTAACTCGCTTTTATTTTTAAATAAATATTCAGAGATGCTAGCACTGATGGCAAAAAAAAAAAAAAAAAAAAATCTTGAATGTTCAACTTTATAAAAATAAGTAACGAAATATTTCATTTTCGATAGAAAAAAATCCGGATGTGAATTTTAAAAAATCCTGATTTTAGGATTTTTCCAGAAAATAAGCATCTCTGTATATTTCAAATGCAACATTTACAACAGTGTGTGCTACCATGATAGTGTTACGATTGTCTACTTGTACAGTGAAACCTCGTTATTAAGAACACCACTTTGACTGGTTTAACTTGATCTGATTTGTGAGGAAGACTCTTGAGTAAGGTTGAAATGCTCAAGAACCATACTGAGTAGCAGGATGAATTTTGATGGTCTCCAGAATGAGGTGGTCTCCTAAGCGAGGTGTTCTTTAAGCGTGGTTCCACTGTACATTGTTTACGACAGTTTCTATCGATTCATGTGTTAAAATGGACTCTACAGGTGTAACTGATCGTGTTTATTATAAGCCCTAGGGTGTGAGATAAAAGGGGGTGTTGGAATGTAACCAGTACAGGGAAAAGAGGGACTCAAACCGCTCCGTCCCATCTCGCTTCAATTGCTGGCTACTCTTATCTTTGTAGCTGCAGTTCGACAAACTAAAAGTTCATATCAACAACAGCTGTCAATTTTAGCATGTTCTATCTAAAAAGCTATCTAAACAGGTGTAAATTTAGCCTTATTAAAAATGTGTCAATTTTTGGCAATAAACCTAGCAAGGTGACGCGCAGTACCTCGTGGAACCTTTGTATAAGAAGCGGTTTTATTGCAAAACTCACATATTGTCGATATCCCATTTTACAGGTAAATTTTGCAAGAAAGTATACGTTTATATCCACTTCGCCTTTGATGTGGCCCGTTTTTTATCCGAAGTGTCACCTTTGTCAATTAAAACTTGATAAAGAAAATTGTAGGTAGAACTGCCAAATATACACCTGTTTTGGCCAGGTACATTATGTGCCCCCTTACCTCCTCAATCCTCTGCTAAGATCGATTAGGTATTAAGTATGAAATGTCATTCACGGTAACTTTGGTTGATTTATATTTCTAATTTTCCTGGAGGGGTAAAACAGTTTCGTAAACTATCCTTAACTTATCTTTCAATTAAGGAAGAAAAAAGTAGCGTGAAAAATAAAATTTGTTTTGCTGTATGGTTGTTTAAAGTCCCACTTTAAAAATATCTGATTTATATAGTTATGCTTCCGTATGTCGGCAAAGAGCGACAAAGCCTATGCTAGGCATTTAGTATCATTCAGCAGTAGTGGTTCTTTAACGTGCCTACACCTACTGTGACACGGGACCTCGGCTACGTCTCCCTCGTTCGAAGCAGCAAGAGATCTACAACACGGGGTCATAGATTTAACCTGTTCAACCCTAAATATCAGAATGGTACGATCTTTTCTATTGTCATAGATCGGTCAGGTATGGTTTGTAATGGTAAAAGGGATTGAGGCCTATTACCCAACCAACTTTTTTTTTTGTCACACAGCGGCTAGGACGCCAAATACAGCCTCCAATAAGTATAAAGAAATGTTTATTATTATTAATCATATAAACATGTACTACGGAAAGTAACATTTTTGAAAGATATATCTCCTTTTTCTCTGAATGTAGAGATGCATAATTAATCATATTTTTCGACAAGAAATTTTCGCGGGATTTTATTTTCGCGAAATGGATTCCCCTTCAATTATTGAAATCACATTTTTCGCTAATACAAATATACTGAAGCGTTAATTTGATTTTGCACTCGGCAAGGTTATATTTCAATATTTTGCTAGAATCTTATTTTTGCGTTTCAAAGCTCTCGGATAATAACGCGAATATAAATCCATCGTGAATAATACTGGATTGAGAAAAACGACTAAGAATGTACGACAGATTCTGAATGTGTTCCAAAAAAGTGCAACTTTGGTTTGTTTGTTTTTTGGTATCTAAAATAACCCTAATGCCTGCTTCTAAAGGGCAATTCATGCCACAGTTTGTCGAGAAGTTTCGAGTCTGAAGTCAGTTGTTTGTATACACTTCACACGACGTAGAATCTGTTTTTATACAGGGCTTTCATTGAATGCAGGTGTTTTTCCTAAGTATAGAGCACTGATGTTATTTTTGTAATACATATTTTGTTCAGGCGATATATGTAAATTCCATAACAGCTTAATGGTGAATATATAAAACGTAATTTAAAGATAAAACATATATACATGTATATCCCCATGCGACTTTTCCTTTTGGACATTTTTTTTTTACAAAAGACATAAAACACATATTTTTATAATGAATTCGCACATCTTTATTAGCTTTCCCTGTGTACTCTCTTTTATTCTCCTTATATATTTATTATTATCGTCATTCCCTTTATAAAACTTATATCTCCCTAAATCATTTGCAATTGCACGGATCATGGGTCTTGAAGAGTCGGGATCGAGTTCGCATGCAAATTCCCACCCGCGTTTTTCAGACAAGCTCTCTGATAACAAAGATGTCTTGTGATATGATCAAATAACACATATGAAATATTAATAAAATTCCTATAAATAAAAGTCCTGATATTCAAATATCACATTGCAGTGATTTTAATGCGTATTTCAAAAAGATAAGTTCTTGAAGAGAAATCATAAATTGACGCAGGCGTGTCAGCTCCAAAGGATATTTTACGAACGTATTACAAATTAATTTTGATTTAATGCCGATAGGAGAATAGATTTGGTCGTCTGCTTCTGTCGTCTGCTGATAGAGTTATGATTACGCGCGGTAGATCATTCCATCAGAAGCGTTTCGTGTTACAACAAATTTCGGGTCAAATGCACCCCGTCAATTTCAATGGCAGTCGACATTATTGCAAAACTACTTAAATTTTAATTATTTTGTTTTGTTATTGATTGTGTCGGAGAAATCACAAACACTTTTTCTGAAATGGCTATTGATCAAGTGACAAAACTCAAACATTCTTTTACACAAAAGAATAACTTGTCAGTTTATGATGAAGTTTCCAGTAAAAATATGCCAAAAATTTAGCGATAAATCGGTCCGATCATTATAAACTACCGCTGAATGAAAAAATGCTTACGTGTACATCTATATCATTATATATTTTTTCTTTTTAATGTACTTTAATGCTTTTTTTTACAATGGCCTTGCAGGTGCTACTGAGCGCCGGTATGTAATTGCGCATGCTCACGCTCTCTGAGTCGTGACGTACAGTAGGGAACCAATCAGTCCCGTCTTGCACCAGGGCCTTGGACCCGTGAGTATTCAGATTGATGCTGACGTAGTATGTAGTGGTTAATAATAACAACTGACCAAATCTGTTTATTAATTAATTAAAATGTATTATAGAATTCCAAGACTATATTTCAAAAGCAACAGCACACAAACAAAGACTTGTGGTTTCCCTACAAATGTCCCTCGTTCGGCTGACCTTTCAAATATATAGGCCTAGCTTACACATTTGAGTGTAAACTATATTCTTCACCACGTGTTCAAATATTTAAAACTGAAAATCACTTTTATAAAAAACGAAATATGGGACAAAAACTGTTGCGTTTAAAGAAAATACCGAATTAAGATTCTTGTGCAGCTTAGTGGAACACATTCCGAATTTTTTCAAAGTGGCAAACTCGTACATCAGTAAGCTTCATGTTGAAGCAATCCATTATCCTCTAAACCCATTTACTATTTAAGCACAAAAAATAAAGCCGTGTGATTAGCATTACTTCAGTTTTCGTTAGAAAAAAATCGTCTTTCGTAAATATGTTTAAAGAGATTGAAAGTGAAAAAGGAGGAAACAGATAACGAAACGGACGAAAAAGAAAAGATGTCTAGATTTTTTGGAGGGTAACAATCACTTTATGTCACAAATGCTCTTATCATATCCATTTCACTACCATACGGCGTGTAACTGAATCTTCTAAAACAAAGATATTTGCTGCGCATGCCCAGTAGGAAGTAGTTATCTCTAAGAAACACCTGGAAGTATCGGGGTGTCCGGTTTCTCATAAACGGATTAGTTTCAGTGAGTTTTTACCAAAACTTAATGGTTTTTTGTTGTTGTGCGCTTTATCAGAGTTACGTGTAGGACACGAATTGGCTTATCCCTTCGAGGCTTCGCTATGGTGTGCCGTTGGGGTTCGGTCGAACAGTCCTAGATTCGAGTTCTCTGTGCGGCAAGAACGTTTTTTTCTTTTTCTACATTGCAATAATTAGACTCGAAATATATGATCAAGGACGGTCTTAGAAATACGGAGATCCCAAGGAGCATTGAATCAAGTTCTAAACTTGAAACAGTTATTATTTCGGTTTAGCTAGAGCAATATTACTGGATAAATTTCTGAATAAAGAAAGACAACACTTTATACTTCCGCAAATATAATTTTCAAATACTCCTATCATTTTCTAAATCAAATCATATTTAATTCGGACCGCAGACATTTTTAGGATGGTGTGTAAATTCATCTACAAACTGTTTCACTCGAGCTCAAATTAATACACAACATATTCATGTGACGATATCTGGTGTCTATGGATGCCTTGGTATAACAATGTACCCTTTGCTGTCCCTCCCCTTCCCTCCACCCTGGTAAAAAATGTCGCATACATGAAGAAATTAATAGCAACGACATAATACCAAAGGAAAGACAACTTCAGTTAAGATTTTTTTCAGCTAAGCTTTCTAAAAAGTGTCCGGTAATTCAAAAGTGAAAACTGTTCTTCACGTCACAAGTTAATATCATCTTTATACAGTCATACCTGTATTAAGAGACTGTCCAAGGGAAGGAGCAAAAAGGGTCACATATGACAGGTGGTATCTTAATTCAGGTGAGTTATATAGTAAAAAACGTTTTGGGGAACCAATCATTTAGGTCACATAAGACAGGTTTTCCTTTAATTCAGTGGGTCGCTAAGGCAGGTTAGACTGTACATGTATTCTGTAGTATTCAATACAAACAGTGTTCAGCTCCTCAAAATAAACCCGACTCGAATACACAATTCTAAAGAAACAAGGATTCTTTTTAAAAGATAGAATTATTAAACGTCTGATATATGCTTGATCCTATACCACAGCGATGAAAACCAACTCCAGTCAATATCTGAGGTGAAAGGGGTCGTAAAAACACACTCACAAGTGAGGAATTTAACTTCTAAATTGTTTTGATAGCATTTTAAAATTTAAATGTGTGGTTAACGGCTTAATTGATTGATAAGGATCGAACAATTCTGAGTAGGGGGTGCTTTTTGAAAGTGAAATGACAACTAATGTTTCCGTACGCCCCATACCTTACGTCAACTTTTCAATGCGTTTCGGATTTCATATCTTTGAAACTAACAATTTCGATATAAATTTATAACAATGCCTTAATGCGACAAATACTTAAGTATTACCCAATTCGATAAAATATTGAATTCCAATTCGATAAAATAGGTAATTGAGAAGATTTGGGAACTTTTCTTTACTCAAATATATTTGAGCGCCTACTTAAAACCCTTAAATTCTATGTAATCTACATGGATATAGATCTATTTGTTTTTCATTTAATTTCTATTCATCCCGTGCCCCTCATTTCCTTGGTTTTAACTTTTACTTTTTTCCCGGTGTACGTATTTGATTTGTAATAAGAGAATCGTCTTTCACATTTAAGCACATAAAATGATATTCAGCTTTCAGTAAGTTTAAATTGTAGGATATTGCTCACTAATATCAATTTTCGCATATGTAGACAGTCATTTTGGTATCAAAAACAATTCAAATCTGAATCGGTTAATGATTGCATGTTCGACGTCTCTGTATAGTTATCCATGTCAATGTTTTGGAATAATTGTCTGTGCCTTATTCAGGAAGTTGAACAGATGTGTTTTCGATAAAAAAAAAAAAGAAACCAGGCTTTTGAATGTAGGTCCTAAAACGAATATTTCTATGCTAAATTTTCGAAACTTTTCCATTATTTCTCTTAGCATTTCGTAGCAGTGATAGCATTTTACTTTCGGACAATCGATCGGTGCCCTTAACAACTATCGTCGTATCGACTATTACTTTGATTTGGTCAAATTTTCTTTTTAAGATCGGGCTCAGTGTCGCCCCAGTGTAGTTATGATATTGTTGAAAGTATCTAAACTAACCCGATCCAATTCAACGTGTCGGCAAATTCAATTATGAGACATAGTCACGGACAATTTTCCACCAGACTTCCATTACGCTCATATAGATATACAATACCTCATTTTTGTTTTGTTCGCGTTATGAAAAATTCTCGTTCTTATCAATTTTACAAAAGTTTTAAAATAGTTTATGGGGGATAGAATTACACAGAATGAGTCCTGTCTGCAGAATTCAGATGGGCAGATACAATGCAATCTTAATCGCGTCTTGAAAGAGCAGTTAATTAGTCCATATATGAATACCATGAACTCTGATCGTTAAGATCATACATTTTTAGATAATATACCTATCTACACCATAGCAGGATCGGTCCCTCAGTGTTATTTAATGCTTCTGATTATCTGAAGTCATAAATCATAAATTTTTCGACCCCAGCAATATCATTCTATTGTTCCTTGCGTTCATTCAGTAAATGAATTTTAAAGGGCTAAAAATACCTGGAGTTTAAAGGTGATTTTACACCTGCTGTTCGATCGTATCTGACAGAGCTCTTTCTTGAGAGACCGTGGGTTCGAAGACAGATAGATCAAAGGCGAGTCAATTCATAATTTTCCCATGAATGATCTTCAAAATACATGTTCAGCACGTGTGTCCATTCGCGCGTACTGATAACTATGCATATTAGCACATGGAATCAGAGAAATACAAAGACATATACGAATCGACAAATCTTTTTTGTCTAATTAGAGTTGCTCAAAGAAAGATCATTATACGCAACAGAATGTTATTCAATCTACATATCAATATTTCTTTTTAAAAAGTCACGCATTTTAATAAAAATGAAAGCTTTGGGGGAACTGCAGACAATTAATTTCTTTTTCTTTTAAATTTTTCCTGGAGAATTAGTTTTCGTCAAATTCGTCTCGAAATGCAATCTTGTCATTTTACATGTATTACCAGAATAAATATTTAATTTAATTAATTTTTTTAAATTTATGTTTTTATTTATTTATGTCAGAGACGTATATAACACATACATAATGTGTTATATATGTCTCTGTTTATGTGAAAAGTCCCCTGAATAATTTCTCTACTTCGTAAGAGCACTTCACGACTACACGCGGAGTACAAAAGGATTCAAAATAATAGGACGCAAATGACTACGGTAAGGATTACCTGGTCTCAAGAGCTAATCATACGGGGTACAGTTGTGAGAGATTTGTCGAATTACCAAACGGTTATCGCACTAATGATGAACACAGCCTGGTTAGTGGATGATTTGTAGATCCACCATTGTGTAAGATGTAAGTACAAAATGTAACAGGTGAAGGGCTATCCACTGAGACCATACGTAACACTGCGACAGGTTACGATGGCTTTGTAATTCAACAACAGTTGAGAAAAGAAAGTAAATTGGGCATTTCGAACCCGATCGAGACATGACAAATAGGGATTAAGAGGTCGAGTTGTCATCCGAAAAATCCGCATTGTAGTCAACGGTAAAATTGTTACATACGATATCGTGGATGATACAACTCCGATAATTGTCTCGAATAACAAGATTACGATTCATAAGCAGCCTCTCAATGAAAGCGCGCGTCAGTTATTGGCAAAGTAATTCTTATTCCACTAGTAGCACTTGCATACATGTCACAGAGTCACAGTGGCAGGAATTGAACCCCTAACATACAGGTCTCGAGTAGCATAAAATTTACAACTCAAAGAAATCATTGAATAATCAAGAAGTTTTGTTTTATATTATGGATGTTCATTTCATGGACAAACTTCATCTTTTAGGCTAATATTCAACAGATGTGTGTTTTGTCAAAAGATAAAGCAAATCTCAGCTGGAAGCCTCGTGTGATTTGGTGCATACCAATTTTCATAAAAAAGTATATATAATATAAAGTGAAATATGTTTCATGCGGGATCTGTATTTTATCCAGATGACTCTGAACAAATGTAATGCAATAAAACAAAAGCCATCACACGGGAACAGTACATATATTCCTTTCAAATTTTTTATACGCCCATGTGCACTGTATGTCTGTATTGTCTTTTGTTTCTCTTTATTCTAGATATTTTTTGGGAATAAACGTTTGCTGCTTTGATGTTGCGTCGAGAAATGAGAACTATATATACAGGCATGGAGAGAGAGAGAGAGAGAGAGAGAGAGAGAGAGAGAGAGAGAGCACCTATTGTAACATATCCATAAGACAGGAAAAAACAGTCGCTTATGTAGAACGTGTTTGAATTCACAACACCGCGAATGTGTTATCACGGAATCACGACTGCCTTTATATTGGACACCTTTATAGTAACTAGTGTTTGAGCAAAAAAAATATATATAGAATGAATATGTGAATGTCAAGTGTTAGGTCGATCGGGACGAAAACGGTAGAAGTTCTGTGTCTATTTTTATATCTGTTCAGGTAATGACCTTTTGATAATCTACAAGAGTCATACTAAATCGAGTGTACTTGGGTTTAATCTCTTCCAATCGAGTGTGCCTTAGATAAATGGTTTTATTCAATTTCACTGGCACAAAGATTTTATTTCAGTTTGATTGATTTCAATCTGTCAATACATTTCATTGATTCGTGTAACGATCTTATCTGAATGTTCCATCTTAAAGATCTCCAGATTTTTAATAGGACTTTTTTCTTATTTTCCTCATTAATTCTGTAACGACTTTTCCTGAAGGTACGAGGACAGGTTTGGGTGTGTAAGGCACGCCAACTAATCGAGCGATATAATGGCGAGACTAAAATACTTCTATTATTTGTCAACTCCAATATATATAAAGATATCTTTAACATCTTAATGACTATTTTCTATTAGTATAGACACAGAACTGCCAAATCAAAACCACTGCTCTACGACACAAATGACATATATGTCAATTTTGTTTGTAGTAAATTAATGTCAAGGACTAGTCTGACTGAAAGTGTTAGACAGGGGAAAGACGTAATTTGTAAATGGAATAATGAGCAAGCCTTTATCAGCGGAATGAGGCAAGAGTGCCCTCCCTTTTCTTAAATTGGAAAGGTGACATTTTGATATGGTTTCTGTAGTGTTTGCGTTATCGCCCGACCTGACTTTTTCTTGTATTTTACATATTTCCACTAACAAATGTATACTGTCGTCCTTTATCACAAACTGATTAATTAAGAAATAAAGTTAAAAAACTTGCCGATCCCCATCCGATTTTGTCACGACGGAAGTGATCATCGAGCATGCGCACCCCGATGATTCTAGCACTGATACTTTTTTCTGTTATTACTAATTACATGTGTCGATTTTGGATCTCAAACGTTATGGCGACATCAGGTTGATACATGCTACAGAAGTTGAGAGCAATGCTAAGTAATTCATCCTACGCAGAGATGAAGATTTCGCCTGCCGAGCCGATTCTAGACACGGGTTCTCGGTTTCTATTGCTTCATTACTTGAACAAGCATATCCCTTCACATCGTACTAAATATTCAACACTAAGGACCACCCAAAAAGATTTAGAAAGAAAAAGGGAACTTCACATGGATCTGTTGAGTACATATATTTTTTTTTCTCGTGTTAGCTCAAGGTGAAGTGTTTTCAATGGTCTAAGCGGCACAGTATCCTGAATACAGTAAAAGAGGAAGAAATAGACTCTGACCCCGGTGTTAAATACTCTAGAGCATTCTTTATGTTTGCTATTTAGATAAACGTTCCATTTTAGAGATGAAACTTAGGGTAATTAATCGTGTAGTCGGATACTTCTTTCTTAAACAGTTTATCATCATAGGTTTTTTTGTCTTGTAAAAGCTCAAGTGTTGAAACAAGATGTCGGATGATAAAAACTGAGGAGTATCGAATAACGCACACCGATTTTATCATGGCGATTATGTCACGCATTGACGGGTTGTGGAATCCTACACGTATCGTGCGATCTTTTAGACGTTTGGTTTTTACATAAACTGCATTTTACATTTCTTTAAACCATTTGTAAATGCATTTTTCTGCCTGATTGCAAATTTTGAGAACAATCCACGCCCCGAGGTCATCTTAGATGCATCCGACCGTGAAGTGACAATTCAAAAGAGTACTGGATAACTGATAGATCGTCGTATTTGCCGACTATTTAAAACTCGTAAGAAATTTAAAATATTGAATAAAAATGTATTTTAAATTAAAATATTCAGAAGGAAAGAGGACGGAATAATTGAGATCATTTTCTGTGGGTCAAAAACTTCGTATAGGTCTATTTGCTGTCAAACGAATGAGCGATTCACCCAAAACGTGTAAGTTTTACGATTTATAGAGACGGTGAATTAACATACCTAGGAATTAGAGTGTTACCAAAGCAACGTGATATGGAATAAATCACGACGAAGGTATGAAATAAACGCAGCTAACTTGTAATAGCACTGGCTGGATGAAAACAACATGTTCTTCCTCATGTAATACTCCAGTGAAGCATTTTAAAGACAGTTAGGCCAATGAGGATCTAGAAACCTTCAAAATGGTGATTGTAGGCGATACCAAGTGGGCAACCAAAATGCAAAATTCGAAAAGCAGACAAAACCTTGGCCAAAACTACAAAGCGACAATAACACAAACAGCAATTCATACAACAAGACGTGTAATTCCAAAAATAGAGTAACATGAAACATATAAAAAATGGAGGTGAGTGCAGGTGCTCTGGAAGGGTACATAACTCATGCTAATATAAAACTAGAGTTTGAGTTATAAAAGTACAACATGAAAAATGAAATAAAAAGATTACCGCGAAATTGCATACATGTTTCAAGAAAAGGAATCTTTATATTCTATTCTGTTTTTGCTGCGGAAACATTTTTGCCGTTACTTTTGTTGAATCATTGTTAAACGTCCCACTCAAGAATCTATTACGTCACCATATGCCATTGAAGGGATACAAATGACCTATGCTCGGCACTTATTGTCATTGAGCAGGTAAGGTTCTTTAACGTGTTGACACCTACTGCTGCATGGAATCTCGGTTTTAACTATTTCATCAGAAGAACAGGGAAAGCTCGCTGCGTGGATTCGAACCAATAACCTTATGAAAGCAAACACTCTTACAACAGAGCCGATTCTCTTATCAAAGCATGGATAATATGTCGAAGATCTTTAACGTTAAACACCTACTGTGACAAAGGCCCTTGGGTTTTTAGTGTGAGCCTCTTTAGATCGACAGGAAATCAGCCATGCTGAATCAGACTCGAACACCCTGCCCGTATGATTAAAAACCCAAGAGTTTTGCTGTAATGTCCGAGTGACAAAGGATATTGAGGCAACAAGATGGATTCAACCTTTTTTTCGTGGGTTTTATGTGTCACTATTAGAGCAATGAAAACTCATGATATGTCAAGTTAATACTCAATTAGAAATCATATTAAAATGGTGTATTATGACAGCCTCTATTATGGTGAAAAGTACACAAAATACTCTTTTTATAAGTGACGATTGACGGCAGAGCGGTACGTGGATCAAAAATAAATTTTGAATCAAATTAATTTGCTGTTGTATGAATCGGTCCTTATCGCCCTTTGTTAGAGTTGTGTCGGCTTTATATCACTAACCGTGTGATTTATGCAATTACACCGATTCTTATCTATTAAATATATTTGCGGTGGTTGATGTTTGTCAAAGAATTAACAAATAATCCATCACTCAGGCCCAATTACGAGTTTGCTGTGTTCTGGGGTAATCTCATTAAAAACCACGAGAGTTCATCTAAGGGCGATAACCCTTACGGTTGATCATAAAGTAATTGACGAATCAAAGCGACCAAGGTATAAAATATGCGATTAAATCCGTGAAGAGGTGTATTTATATATCTTAAATAGCTCTCAAATAAGCGTACTAGAAAAATTAAACCATATCTGACAAATCGCGAATTTGAATTAATTCAAAATGATTGACATGATCACAAACAAAAACTTAACCCGTTTAAAACCAATAGTCAATTGAGTGGAATATTTGGTGTAACGTTAAAAGCTCTAATCGTATTACTGGAATTGCTGTTGAGTAGTAGAACGGAGACTTGACGATGAATTATGAAATTTTAAACGCTTTTTAGAATTCAAAATTGATTTGAATAAAGTTGACAAAAATGTTCTAGGTATACAATGTATACTGCTAATAATGAAAGCTACACAAAAGCTTCTCAGAAGTGAAAGACACTTTTAACATTGACATGAAACTGTCCAGTTTTTTTTTTCTCTCTCATATCTTTTACATATTATACACATCGTCATCATGACTTTCATATTTCCTTCATGCAGTTTGAGTACGTGTACTTAACTTTCTATCTAACCGATTTTATGCACTTTACCTGTGCTCTTGTTTTTATAACAGAGAAAACTCAGGTGATATTGTTGTCAACATTCCACTCAAGAACCTTTCTCTCATACTGTGATACCACCAAATGCAACTTTAATTTTTGGCCCGTTTTCGATACGCAGGGACATAAAACAGTCAACGTTCCCTTTAGTGAGGACTGTTGTGGCACGGGACCTCATTTTGGGTTACTGCATTGTGTAATATCAGTCAACAAAGGTGTATGGGAAATTACATCACATGTGTATGGAGGCGAATCGCTACATTGTACACTGAATACCAACTTTAAATTTGAGTAACCGGAAATTTATTCGCCAGCGTCATCTACTGTTGTTTTTAATTGCGGTCATTGATACGATCTATAACTCTTGTCTCTATTTTGAATATAGTATGTGGAATGTCATTATTCACCGTGATATTTAGTACGATGCTCCTGTTTTACTTCGCACGAAAAAAAATGTAACAAATTCTTGGAATTTCTTGAAATCATGTTGTCATCTTAAAGATAGATCACCGTGAATTTATACGAAGTTTGCCAAAATATTCAAGAATATATAATATATGAATGGGGGTAATCGCAAAATCATCGTGAGATAAGAAAATTCGATAGAAAACGGAATTACAAAAATATTTACATTCACATCCTACCCCATTGCGCTAAACAGAAAATTGAAGGGTATTAGTAGCCCCCTCCCCTCTCAATAAGTATGCCAAGGGGTGCATTATGTCTATTCGCAAATGTTCATAAATTCAGTTTGAACATGTAACATCAAAACGTAACTGATCTGGATTATAAACTTCAAATTAGAATAAGGACTTACATGTTTATGGTATAGGAGAGTTTGACTCCTCGGCCCTGCATCTAAAAGTGGGGAAAGTGAAATTTGCAGCGTACAGTGCAGTTGGCTACCAGAATTTGCCTGATTTATGAATAAAACATTAAGTCAACGTCGTAAATAACTGAATATATGAACTTAACAGATCAAGAAAAAAGCCCTCAGAAGACATCTCATTTTTCTTCAAATTATTTTATTCTATTTCAACAAAAAACTGGTTCGAACATGGATCTCAGTCATTTTTTGAAAATAAAATCCTGACCCGGACGCGGTTTTGGTTTTAAGGAACGATCCGGCATACGATGAGAGGCATATTCATGCATTCTATCACGTAACCTCTGGATGAAAGATGTGTTTTTGAATTTACTTCGATGATGGATAAAATGAATCTTTTAAAAGTGATGAATGATGAATATCTGTGAGATGTTTTATACATTTATATCACTGTTATAGAAAAGTCGACTGGTAGGCATGCTCGGATTTTATGCATGCTCACGTGATTCAAATTTCAGGACATCTAGTTTTTGGTTTGTCTATTTGTCTGTCAGGTCTCTTATTTGCGACAATCTTTTCGACGCCATAACTTCATATGACTAAGGATCTCTTATATTTTCAAAAGTCATAACGTTTGATAGGGAAGCCGTCTATTTGGTAACCTAACCGGTAAACTTGACTTTGGTGTTTGGTACCATGCCACGTAGATGCAATCCCTATCCTGCATAAGGTATAGACGCAGTGGTACAGTTAGCTCTATCGATTTAAGTGGGTTATATGAATATATTATTCATTTATTTATCTATTTATTTATTAATTTATATTTTATTTATTCAATTTTTTATTTATTTATTTTCATTTCTATTTTCATTCTTTTATTTATTGATGTATTTATATAT
>JACSZP010013723.1:9392-28395 GCA_016161895.1 Pinna nobilis | reverse complement strand
GTTTTTCTTTCCACGAGGATTTTTGATGAGATAGAGGAGAAAATCACAGTGGACTCGGAGACAGTAACCACAACTCAAGTGTCGTACTCAATGATACTAGTAGGGATCAGTGTGGGAACATCGTTTTTAGCCTCATCCATTGTTTCCGTTCTGGTTTGCAAGCTCAACCAACACAACTATGTCCCGAGCAGAAAGGAAATGGACGACGACGAAATGCTAGTAGCCCAGAAAAATGCGTCTCACAAGTTACCGCATGCGCAGAAAAATCCTCCGTCAAAACGTGATATGTCAGAGAATCAACCCGCCGACCAAAAGCAAGTTGTCTATTCCATTCACCTATAACTGAAATCTACAACTTCATTCACTACATTTTTTATATTTCCGCATATAGACTTTATGTTGATATGTAGATTAGAACATGTTACCATTGATTTCTCTTCCATATCAGTTTTCTTGGTAATCCGTTTGACATCTTTATCACAATTTCGTATATAAAACGGTATAAATCAAATAATATTGGAAACATGTACAAAAAATGTATTCTTATGTAATTGGGTATCTGTTTTCAATTATCGACTTCATTATAACCAGTTGGAATTCAACTTGTAATTCAACTATACACATGTCTCGTTAATCCGGACGTCTTTGATCCCAAGCAAACTCTCCGGATAAATGGAGCGTCCTAATACCGGAATCATTTCTCTCTTATGACATCTACAAATTCTGTTCCCAGGAAATTTTATGCGGGATTGTTAAGCATCCCGATTATTGACGTCCGGATTAATGAGGCTCGAATGTATAAGGAAGTGAGAAATCGATTTCACGAGCACCTGTTCGTTGTATATTTCATTTCTTACGATGTCATAAAGAAATTGTAATGATCATGACAAGCTTTCCGTAAAATGATCCATGGCACAGAATGGTGGTCCGCTAACGATGGGTTCTCATTGTTTGCTATTTTATGAACTATGCCTCATCACCAACTAGGTTTTGTTTATTAAGTCGCAGAATGTCACTCTGTCGTTTTTATTATCTGATTAATAGGATTTGGAGGCATTCAATACTTTGTGTCCTATTTAAAAAGAAGAAAAAAGGACTGGCTGTAAAACTACAGTAGTTCAGGCAAGGTTGTAATAAACTCGTTTGTTTAAATTTTATTCTAAGTCCTACAAAACGGAGAAGTATAATCTATTCTTTTATCTTTATGTTTTATTCGTTTTTACTAGGAATGAGGAGATTTGACTATGGGTGTACAGTCGATAATTACTTATCGTATCGTTTCGTTCGAAACTTATCGTTTCGTTTTTGCACATGAATAAGTGTTCATTGGATATAGTACATGTAATAAATGAATTGAGCCGTCGTTTTCAGAACGGCATTGTTATGAATGAGGAAGTAGCTGGAATCATTTTTATCTTAAATGTATGGAAGGATCTGTAGAAAACAAAAAGTTGATATGATAAATTCGAGTTAGCATTCTCGATTCGTATAAACATTTGCCTTTGTTTTGCTTATGTTTATTGTCAACGCTTTCGACATCTTTTTAGTCATATCATAGTCCGAATCAAAGTAATGTAGGCTTAAGAGTTTTTGAAATTTGCTAGTTTTGGTTGATTGTACTGTTGTTCCACGTCCAAAAACAGACCCTTGCACTAATATAGAGCAAAGCTAAAACCTTAGCTATTAAATAGATGTTTACACTGGCAATTGACGCCGGAAAAAAACATTCACGACGCAGCTAAGAATTGAACCCTAGACGCTCTGTTCGGAAAGCGAGTACTCTATCGCTGATGTGCGAACGACTCTCCGTCCGTTGCGTCATTTGTTCTAAGAGCGAGGTACTTTGCAAAATATGAATATGAATATGAATGAATGAATATCTAAACTGTCAAAATGTCTAGGGTGAGTTTGAAGTAGAACTGTATCCAGTATCTGTTAGGCAGTGATACGTCAAGCCTAGATTACAATAAATGGCTTGATATTAGCGCAGAAATTGTGTAATACATTTTATTATTCTTTCACAAAGCTAATAATACTTTTTTACATTTATAAATAGCGCTTGTGTATTTCGGTATGCCTCTAGGTGTTTTATGAGTGAACATACAATTTTCTATTTCATACGTAAAACTATAGATATCAAAGAAACATTAAATAGATATAGAGAATTCATTTAGTAGATTAGTAGTAAAGAATTGACTTCCCTATTTTATATTGAAGGTTATAATTTGGATTTATATCATAAGTTGTAATTTGGATATTTGTATCATGATATTCATGATGTATATTACACATCTTTTGTCTTTAGTATATATCTATATAGCTTTGTAAAAAGACACAAAACAATAAAAGACATAGGTATTCTAAGTAGTTTATTCCTGTTGTTTTACATATCTAATTCTGCGTACTGATAATTCAGCGATTCATAAACTCATTCGACTAGTATATAAAACGCAGAGTAGATTTTACAATTTGTCTGTACTTCAAAGTATAGTATATATACTATATACCTCAAAGTATTTGAAATGAGGATCTTTGTATATTAACAGTGTTGCCACATCATTTTGTTGCTATGTCAACGACAAACATAACTTTGTCATTCACAAAACTTTGCGATCCTTTACAGATAACACCACGTGTCTTCTACACCAGACGACTGGAGTTCAGTTATTACCTTCATGTCAAGCTTTCTTCTCAGAAAGTCGGGTCATTACTTATTGCCACACATGCCTACCAGTAACATATGTCTTATTGCACTTGAAAAAGTAAACATATTGGTAAAACAGTAACCAACAGTATTCGATCAATATTTGATAACATGGCAAAGAGAAAGCAAGGGCGATATGAATTTTAAAAATCCCATGGAATTCTAGTGGATTGTCTTCAGACGTCAATGATGCACTGCAAAATAAAAACGCATATATGTTTTCGAACGAAAATAATAATTCTCCAAAATGAAGGAAAATGTTACCTGTATAATAAGTGGAAAGTCAAAAAATGGACAAATTTTTTACACATGATAAACAGGGTCATTGAGAAGAATTCAAGAAAGAAGATAAGTCAACATGCCATGAATGACTATATCTTGATGTATTATCTTTCTGTTAGAGAAAATAATTTCCACCAACCAAAGTCATAACAGCCATCGTCGACTATAACATCCTGGATCATTTAAAGGTATAACAATCATTTGTAAATTATATATTTCTTGTATTAAAAAGAAAGTCACCGGAAGAATACTCACAAGAAGCAGCCATATACAAAGCCAGCCCGGTATAAGTATACTAAGTATAACATTCAGAGCAATGCGATCCTTGAACCTAAAAAAGAGAAAAAACGTATGTAGTGGAGGTCAGCAATCCCTGACACATAGAATGACCTTGTTGACCCTTACAGGATATCGTTATTACAGAAGTTGAGAGGGGCCGCTGGGGTCCAGTGGTTAGTATGTTCGCCTTTTGATCGTCAGGTCATTGGTCGAGACACGCTGCGGCAGGCTATATTTCGGATGAGACAGTAAAAGCGAGGTCCCGTGTCACAGTAGGTATCGGTACGTTAAAGAACATCCCAGCTTTACGGCCATAAGTGCGGAGCATAGCCAAACTTTGTCCCCCTTCATCGGCACACGGTGACTTCTCCATAGAGACAGGATGCAAAAATAAATTAAAAAAAAAACCCAGACAACAGCATGGCTAAAATAAAAAAAAAGACAACCCCCCCCCAAATACAAAAAGCAATCCACACAGCAATAAAGTATTACGAACCCCACTAAAACCGGGGGTTAGTTCAGGTGCTCCGGAAGTATAAGCAACTTCTGCTCCGCACGTGACACTCGTCGTGTCACATGTTTCCAATCTGTTTAGTCTCATCGGTCGTCAACGAGAAAAGTACAGAATGAGGTGTGCGACAAATCAGATTTCAGACTCAATGATTAAGAAAATATGACTTACTTTACATTGTACTTTTCTGATGGTTTTGCTGTATTTTGAACACTAACTACGTGAGTTTGGCTGGTCGATGCCTGTCCATACACTGGCTCTCCGTAAGATGGTGGCGGTTGACCGTATGTCTGTTGTGGTAGTCCATACTCTATAGGCTGTCCGAACGCAATCTGCGGTCGTCTAAAAGACGGAGGGTTAGGTTGTTCGTACCCTGGGACAGGTCGTCCTGGAGATGGCGGGCTATTTATCGGTTGTCCCGACGCAGGGTACTGTGAATATGAAATTATATTTTATGGTATGCATTAATTTATCGTTAATAATGTAAGATATTTCAAAGTTTATAGAGCATTCTACATGAGCTCTGCATCATAACTTCATTATTGTTAACTGTGACATGTTTGCTTTGTAAAATACAACGACCTCCACTTCCAATGAACAGATCAATCATAGAATCTTCTTACAGAGAATCGGGTTTCATTTATGGTATTACAATTATATAAGTGCTTTTGTAATTGGTTTCTTTTTATGGTTTACGTTACTGGGTTGAATTTTAAAAGGGAAGTCTATATCGACGTACCAGGTATTTAGTGGCGTAGGGGAAGTAACTCCCAATTATTTCAAATACATAGGTACCTGGGCAGTTTGCTGACGACTAAATATTTTCATAGAAAAGATAACTGTCAGGGCTGTGGTCAACTAGATCATTTTGTAATACATCAAGAGTGTAAAAAAAAAATGGGTAGGGTAACCCTTCCGGAGCACCTGTACTCTCTCCCGGTTTCAGTAGTATTCATGTTATTGTATTTTAACTTTAATGTGTTATTGTGTGGATTACTGTTCGACCTATTGTCACCTGCTGATTTGTTCATGTTTCCTTTTTTATTGTTTTTGTCCACTAATCGAATCTTTCTACCCTTCATCCTCGGATTGAAAAAGCCGTGACATGAGGCCTTGAGAGAGAAAGTTGGGAAGATTTCTTTAACAAAATATGTTGCAGATGACATACATTATTCTCACAAATAATATAGGCCTACAAACCCTACAAAAACATGTAGCTGGCGCATTAAATCCTTCCGTTCGATGAGTCTGAATATACTACATGTATATGCATTTAGTTGTCCAGCCAACTTACATCTTGTCATAAAAAATGGAACCAATTACTACGCTAAAGACTTGTGCAGGAGAACTGAATACAATCTTTAAAGAGAATTAAAAAATCACATACCCTTAAAACAACAGAATAAGGCTCTTGGAATCCTGATTTAGAATATGTTTAATATCCCTGCAAACCCCAGTATAAAAATGTAAAACAAGATATGGGATTATGAGCTCTGGCAAAAACAACTGAAGATGGGTACTTAAGATTCTGATAGGGAGAATAAAGTTAAAACTGGTATGACCAATAGTAGCTCTTGCACTTCATTTGTCGTTTGTGATGAGAGAGTTGTATATGCCATAAATTGGGCTGTGAGGTTTAGATTTTGAGGTCGTGTTGTCGACCCTCGGTTGTGTCCTTCGGATGGGACTGTAAAAACCAAGGTCACTACTTACATAAGGGGTCGCCACCGATTAAAGACCCCTCACTGCTCAATGACACTAGTTGGGGAGCACAAGCCAAATTTCGAAGTTCTTCAACGGCAGTGGGTAACGTAATATAATATGTCTACAACATCCCAAAAAGACCGATAACAGAGTCTCTTTCAACAAATGTGTGATTAAGAGGGAATAAAAAAGGAGTTGGCGTACATGTACAAAGAATCTGATTTTGGAAGAATGTATAACACAAACTAACTAAACAAGGAATAACAGAAATTATAGCCCACAGAGACAAAATTAGCATTAGCAATACCGGTCTCGCGTGACTTTGATTATCCGTTACTAATAAGCCTACTTAGGTTGTGTTATCGACAGTAAATAACAATGTCATTAGGAATACTTTACTTTCATTAAAAATTAAATTTAAACTTTAAAGAATGCGATATTTAGTTGTTCTTACTCACCACTGACATGACCCGTTTCAAATTAATGGACTCGTTGGTCTGTATTATTTCTGCATCGCAGTACGGTTTTTAAAAACAAAGGTATGGTTTGGAATTTTCATTTCAAAAAGACTTAGCGCCGGTATATTTGGTTTTCGATTTAACAATGTCAACAGAGCAATAAATTCCCATATCCGACTGATTAAAAGTATAAATACTTAAACATAACGCTTTCATATGTTATTGTAAAAGAATTGTGGGTAGTGTAATAGTTTACATTGAATTATGCAGTCACTGGCGATATTGGCATACTTTTTGTGTATGTAAGGTATTTTTTACCAGTAGCTCAAAGATTACTCTGTAGGCCACGTTGTCTATAAGGGTATCCGTATACATGTATGGGACATGGATCAAATTTAGCTTTTTTCATTTTGTATAATTTCGGGCAATGTTTGTCAGAATTTAATTTAAATTCATATTGTAATATCTGACTGTAATGACCTTTGCCGATACTGTATTTATGTCTTAAAAAAGGCTATGCGTTAAAAAAGATAAATAGATCTGGTGAATAAATAGATAACGTATGGTTTTAACATGTGCCTGTATGTCTGTTTGTCTGTCTTTATGTATTAATTGAATTTAATATGTTTATTTTCTCAATTTTGCAGATAAATTTATAATAAAAATTATAAATTCATTATAGACACTGATAATTTACTATGCAAATCTGCGTCTTTTCAATCTCTTATAAACTTCTGTTCAATGTTTCAAAGAGTTCATTGAATTAATGTAGATATCTACATATCAGTAAGCAAATTTAAAAAATACATCATTCATACTGTAGGGTAGCTTAGCAATTATCATGTACATATAATCATTCAGATCCATAAGCGTTATATTTCGTGTAATTGTCCTGTATCATTATGTAAATTTAAAGATATGGATTCGGTGAATTAAGGCATCTCGACAATGAAATGCGCAATTCCATCTGGTATCATCCTCTGTAGCTATGACGCGTAATTTTGTAGCATATAAACATCCAAGACTGAATTGAAAGAAACTGTCATCATCATTGAAGATACCTGTACTTTCAGACACAGGAAGTATGAGGTTCTTAACTTAAGATGTAAGATTATCCCGTTCATCTAAAGACTTAGGACAATAAATCAGAATATGATTCACAATGTCTCTAGTAGGTTCGTGGCAAGCACCGCATGCTACTGCTACAGTCATTAAGCAAAGTTTATTTTAAAAGATCTCTTAGTTTCTTTTGTTGTTGAGGTTTTTGTGTCCATTTTTTGTTTTGTCCATGTATATGGAAAACGATTTTGCTGTGAATGAAACGATACAGTACAAATGTGGTCACAAATCTGTTCCTTCAGCGCCATTATCAAATCAGCTTATTTTCAGCACACTTACTTATACATTCGTTTACAATATTGGTTTTTTGGTTAAAATATTCCTGAATGCATGAAACTTTCCAGAAAATCAAGGATTTTGTACTTGTAACAAAAGTAAGTACGTAAGTAAAAGTAATGAAAATAGCTTGAATGTATGTATGTATGTATGTATGTATGTTTTTGTGTATGTGTGTATGTATGTATGTATGTATTTATGTGTAAGCATGTGTGTGTAAGAGAGATTACTTCGTCATTCTTTTGTAGTCACCAAGGCAACGGGAAATATTTTCTTTGAATTGAAATATATCTTTTACTTCGAAGGATATGCCATTAAAAGTAAAAATGGGAACCGCTGATACCTGGATACGTAAGCTTTATCTATATACTCGTATACAGGTGTGTGATAAATCATATACTTCTTAGCGTCATCCATTTGATTTGTCATGTTGGTTGTTTGCATATTTTCGATCTATACAACAGTCCTCATCTTCTTTTCTTTACCACAGTTGCTTCTATCAGATACAGTTTTATATTGTAACACATTAAATGTACACTTTATGCTCATTAGTTTTTATCCGTCGTAATACATGGATCTGCAACGGTTTTACTTGGTGGTGCATGTACTTAAAAACTAGTAACCGCTAAAAAAACAACCATCGCTTGATTGTGGACTATCAGCAACACGCAAAACCAAGTTAAAAACTTATATAGTGAAAGATGCATAAAATTCCAGAAGTCGTTTGTTATGGACAATAATGGTGTCCACCTTATATTGCTTTAAATCATGACTTAATGTTACAGAGTACCTAAATCCGTATGGTAAGGCCAGTTATAGATTCTTACCACTAGCTCGAGTCTGGCATGTGGCTTCTTATTACACGAGAATGTTGATCAGTTCATTTGAGGAAGGCAGGCGGATTTTGCATCGTTTCATTATTGGCAAGGTTTCTCCCCTCCACCCCTCAAGCTGGAGTTTGAAATTAGAGTTGACCGATACATAGAACAATAAAACAAGGAGGAAAGTCGTTAGAGGGTTGTGGTCTGTTGAAGAAAGCTGCAGGGTTCCATCTTTTATTACTCGGACAGCTTGGTAAGAGGACCATGAACTATGAAGGATACAGTAACTTATAAAGAATTCTAGCAACTTTTGTGTATCTATTCGGGTCCGAAAATATTTAGCAGTTATTCCGCTTTAAATTATAATTCTCACAAAGCTTCTTTTCGTTTCATATTTATGACCAGATCTATTAATTCGAACTTTAAAATATTTGAATACAATGTATATCTGTTAATATCTACCCAAGTCATTGTTGAAGCGATTATCATTACATTTGGTAAGCGGAGTAGAGGCTCTACAAGGCTGAGAATTCTAGCCCCGTTGGATAAAACCTGCATCACAATGTGTATATATAACCAAAAAAAAACCCCAAAACCAACAACACCCCCCCCCCAAAAAAAAACCAACCAACCCCCCAAAAAATCACAAAAACAAAACCAAAACCTACTGCTTGGAGAAAAAGAAATAATTATCAGGTAAGTTATAGCCCTGTAAACTATACAAAATAGAGGTTAAGGTATTTTTGAAACAGAGTGCTACCTGGCTTCCTCAACGCATTCTGTCATAATTTCGAAATGTTCTTTGAAGACAGCAATATTTTGTCATTCATGTCCTGTCAGTGGGTGTATGAGACAATAATAAAAGAAATCCAGTTATAATTACTTTATGAACAGATACGGACTGACTGCAGAATTTTCACATTGTAATGACACAGCATACCATCAAAGACGTTCTTCTTTATCACGTTGAAAAAACATAAACATTTCCAACAAAAGCGAATCAGACAACTAATTAGATCGATAATACCTGGTTACCATGACAACTACCGTGCACCGGATGTGAAAACGAAATACGATAAAGAAAGAGGATGTATCGCAGAGAATGCAGGAAGCCGAGTGCATTATCGGTCAGATGAAGCGATAATTTGAAAATTCTGAATCAAAGCTTAAATAAATTCGTACATCTATAAATTCCTGTCTGGAGAACATACTTCAGGTTGTTGCTGTTATTATCATGTTGTTGTATAAAGTTACACCACAGAACGTTTAAGTCAAAAAACCCCATTCATTCGACACGATTTGCATACATAAGTATTTTTTGCATATGTGTAAATTTACTTACGTGTGCAATTTTTGTCGTATGAACTGATTCACTTATATGCAAATCGTGCACACCTAAGTACCTAGTCAGGGGTAGGTGCAAATTAAGTTTTGTTCATATGTTGTAGAAAATTTCTACTCTTGTGTATAATTTTTGTCGTGTGAATGCACAGTAAATTTACTTACATAATGTTGTATGTACTTATACCCCGTTCATACGACGAAAAAACACTTATGTGTACTAATTTGCACATGAGTAAATATGCTCACATATGTAAAAGTATATTTGTTTCGCGTTCATACGAAGTTTAAAAATCGAAAGTAAATCCTGATAAAAGCTTGAAAATGGGCATTTTCGTAATATCTTAGCACGGAAATTATGTCAGGAAGTTCCAAAACAAGGGAAAAGGTCGTTCTGGTACAACAACACTAAATTGATAAATTCTGATTAGAATGACTGGTACCAGGACTTTCCTGAGAAAGGACACTTTCTATAAGCGATTTCAAAAGCTTGGAAAGTAAGCTAATTTAGTCCCTGACCTGCGTACTATGGGAGCTCAGTTTGAATGCAATGAAAAATGTAGCTCATAAAATTCCTTGATCCACTGCTATATATCAAAGATATGTATTTGTTGTCGCTAAATTCCTTGCAGATCCACGTGTTTTACTCCTTATTCGCTTTGCTGCCATTTTCTACGCATAATAAGTTTCCGTCAAGTCTAACGGGCCTGTGTCTGGTACAGTGTATACAGTGTATACGCTTAAAACTTGATAAGATAATATCATGCATCATGTAATTCAAAAACCTACAAATAATTAATTAATGTAATCTATTCAATTTAATCACCATACATACACGCCTAAACCTTCGGGTTTGCCTTTATTTTTTAAGTTCATTGTCAACTTTTTCTTAGCGCAATATCAGAATAGGGTAACGTACGCGCGTTGTTATCATTTTCCCAAACCTCTGATTCTTACAAACCCCAAACAACGCTTAAAATAAGAGCCGATATATACATAGCTATTTTTATACATAAAACGACATGTACGTAAATTTACTCTGCGTTCACACGACACAAACTACACACAGGAGCAAAAGATTTGCTACAACATATGAACAAAAGTTTATTTGCACCTCCTAGATATTAGGTGTGCAGGATTTGCATATAAATAAATGCGTTCATAAGACAAAAATTGCACACATAAGTAAATGAATGGGGATATAGAGTCGTTAGCGAACAATCATGAAGGGCTTCAACATTTTACCTACGTTCGGCGCTTACGGTCGATGAGTAATGACGACCGACGTGTTCCGTAACACGGGACCTCGGTTTTTCCAAAGGACAGGAAAGCAAGCTGCCTCCCGCGAATCCAGGAACAAATATCGAATTGTTACTCAGTAAGTAATAGGCCCATCTCTCGATGAATTGAATTGGAGTTCGATTTTTACTGACGCTATACAATCTTCTGATTATTTACATCAATTGATCTAAAACAATAGTTCCATACAATAAAACTTTTAAATTTAAATTCCCCAAATGTTCATTATGGATTCCTTAGCATGTAAAATCTTGGAATATTATTTCCAAATTATTGCTGAAATAAGGATGCCTGAAAAAATTGTAGCAAGTACAAGTGTACATCGATATAATAAAACAAACACGGGGAATTACTGTTCCGTTGCCTTTGATAAACATGATGTCTTTTGTGAATTTGAATCTTTCATTCGGGCAAGGCCAGATCCTAATTTAATGCTCAAATTATTGGTGTCATAAAGCTGGTTTAGCTATTCCTGTTCTGTAAATTTGTCCATGACAAACTTCCCGATAAAATACATTCTTGTTCCTTGCCCCATCTATCGTTGCTGTTTGGTTTCTTCGGTTTCCGTATTGATTTTTAAATAATTACATAACAAACAAATATGCAATAAAACAGAATTTTTAATTTTACATACAAAATAAAATATTTGCATCACTTATGGCACTTTAATTATAATTGCATTTTGCAATCATAGTTTTTATCACTTTTTGGAAACACGAAATATCCATACAACACTTAATGTTGATGTTCAGCTCCCGAACTTTTTGAGGACACAACTGCCAAATTTTGAGCTCATGTTTGTTTTTTTTTATATATATATATATTTCACTTATAAAACAATCAATGTAGAGTTGTTGGTTTTTTTTTTATTAAACATCAACAACGAGGAGATTCACAACGAAAAAAAAATGAAAAAGAGCTTTGGGTACTGACATCAGATTGACATTTGATATTCTGCCGCACAGAACCCCAGAGAGAACAAACTTCTCATTTATCCAGGGCACACTGCAAATTAAAAGTAAGGTGGATGAGAGTCAAATATAACGTATTTGTCAAAGTATACTATACATGCTAATGTTATGCCTCAAAATCTTGTGTAAGCATGTGTGTCACAAACTGAATTTGTAATTAAAAAAAAACACATCATACATATAAATAACAGATACAAATGTATATAGATACAGTCGAGCCTCATCCTTCCGGACGGCAATATTGCGAATGCTTCACCTTCCGGTCTAAATTTCTAGGGAACAAAATTATCAGATTCCATTGGCTATTATGATTATGTAGTATGTAGTACGTTTCATGAATCCGGATGCTTGGATGTGCTGGAAACAAAAGTGTACAGATTAATGGGGTCTACTGTAGATAGATAGATTGTTGTTGAGAGAGAGAGAGAGAGAGAGAGAGAGAGAGAGAGAGAGAAAGGATTGATGGGTCGGTAAATGGGCAGATAGACTCATTAGATATACATGTACTGACCATTACGATCCATACGATGATCCATGGCCAGAAGATTAACACCAGGATGATGTTCAAACAAGTTTTCTCATGAAATCTGAAAATAAGAATGAACGGTGTATAAAATAATTACTACATAAATCATTTCGAGATAATTAAGATGAATATCAGATACCAAATAATCGCTCGACCGCGAGACAATATTTATAAGGAGAAAACATTGAGCAAATACGCAGCTCTGAAAAAGCTGAAATAGGATCAGTGCCAATGATGATGATGTATAACCTGATGACCTGTCGCACGCTCTTGATGCATCATCATCATCATCATCATCAAACTAATTATTATCATTTTATCATTATTATTATCATAAAAATAACAATAATAATAATAATAATAATAATAATAATATAATGATAATAATCATAATTATTATTATTATTATTATTATTATTAATATCATCATCAGTATAATTATTATTATTATCTAGTGTAAACAATGTTGTCAGGTTTGAGAGACAGCATTGGGAACAATACCTATTTTACACTATTCATGACAAAAACTTTGTACAAAACTCCTTTAAAAACTAGAAAATACCTTGTACAACGAGTAAGTCCTGAGAATAAATCAAACATGTTTACACGTCGGATTTTATTGAGGCTCTCTGAATTTAATCTATTTTCTACCAAAACGTTATTATTAGCTTCTTGATAGGCAATGTATGCAGGCTAAGGAAAGAAAACCCGGAAGTTAATTTGAACTTGCAAACACGATTTGATTTATACCAATATACATTATGTACATGTTTTATACTATGTTATCACCATCATTAAAAATGAGTTGAATAGACTAAAGTTTTTAGTTGATATTTTATACGATAGCGTAAAACTTAGAAAAATAGTCATTCATTTCATTTAAAAGTTCTGTATTAGACTGTGAATATTTAATCCTTATAAGAATATTACCCTCTCGGATTAGTTTGTTTTATTTTAATGTCACACTCGACAATCTGTCAGTCACATGATGATGGTGGCCAGTTTTTATTGGTAGACAGATTCCAGTCACCATTGTACCCGGGAAGAAACCACCGCATTCCGCAAGTAAACTGCCAAAATTGCTCACATAAGCAACTTAGATTTTAGCGGGCTGAATAGCGGTGAGATACTCAGTGGTTTAAAGTGCAATGCTCTAACCATTCGGCCACGGATACCCCTCCCCCCTATATCGGATTTGCAATAGTGAATGATTCTGTAAGCCTCATTCACATACACTTAAACAAATCAGGTGGATAAATTCCTTTATCAATATTTCAGATTAAATTCAGTTTTCGTTCAGAATTGTTCTCTACTACATGGCTACCTTCTATTGTTCAGATGTATTTTGTATTGCCATACTTTAGCAATCAGGTTTAAACATGTGTTGTTACTTCTTTATGGGTAGCCGCAGAATGCAATTAACTTTGTCATGAGTGATTCATTACACCATTGATTCTATGAATACTCAATTACGTTCTGTAAAACGACACTGCAGTAAGAAGTCTAGAGGTTTAAACTTATCTCGGTTAACCGATTTTGTAAGCTCGCTATTCTGAGAATCAACACAGATTTAAATCAAGAGATATTGCATTTTAACATTAGCAGCGTTGGACTGGAGAACAATGCTACCGTTCACTGGTGCAGTGGATACTTGAAAGTGATATCAATAAAACTATCGGCAAAAATGCCGTGTGAAAAATATTTTCATCATCGTCGTAGTCCTCTTTTTCGTCATTACTCTCTTACTCTATAGCCCCCTAGAAATTCAGCTTCATCTTTACAATACCCTTATCTTAATCATTTTCAATTCTACGAACAATGCATGGAATATGCATACACCATAAATCTAAAAGTCATCAATTAAAAAGTCAAATGTAGGTCTTGAAATAGTCAATAAAATATATATCTATGAGTCAAAACAGTATTCGAGATCGAGAGAGAGAGAGAGAGAGAGAGAGAGAGAGAGAGAGAGAGAAGCTTTACTTTTCTTTTCTTTCTTGGATTACTGTGGTTGGGGCAGCTTGTGTGACCACAACTGTGGATTGTTGCTGTTGCTGCTGCTGCTGTTGTGGTGGTGGTGGGTAGTACCCTTGCGGTGGTGGGTAGTGTCCTGGAGGTGGTGGGTAGTGTCCTGGAGGTGGTGGCTGTCCATAACCAGGTGGTGGCGGCTGTTGTGCCGGATCATAGCCAGGGGCCTATTAAGGGAGATATATTCCAGTTGTGATTTAAAAAAAACAACATTGCGTTGATATCTCAAGCTAACAGAAGTTGTTGTTGCTTTACATTCCGTTAAAGCATATTTTATTTTTTTGGAGACATCGCCGATTGCCGGTGGGGGATATCACATTTTGGCCTACTCTCTGTATTTTGAGTCATAAAACAGTTGAGGGATCTTTATAGTGCCAACGATTCCTGTGAAGAGAGGACGATCGGTTTCAGGTTTCATCCATACGACCTAAAACCGTTTTTGCCTCAAATGTCAAGGGCTTGGCAAATCAGTAGTTGCATCTAAGGATATAACTAATCAAACTTCATAAGTTGTCCAGAGACAGAGTGAATTATAAAGACAGAACGGTCCGTTCGAACTAAATAAGAAGTTTTATCAGTCTACAGTCAATAATTTCAAATAGAAAATTAATTTTTACGTACATTAGCCACAAGGTAGATACTTAGATTGACATGTAATATAAAAATGCATAACGGAATCTCGTTGTTGCTAGGGCAAACTTACCACAGACATACTTTCTTCTATTAATACGCCTGGAGAGATTTAAAGCTTCCGGCAGCATACAAGGAGCGTCTGCACAATAAACAGAAATAATATTGAAGAAGTAACGAGGGTGGTACAACATTTTTAACCCTAATGAAAGTGAAAAGTTAAAACTAATAACGGTTTAAATGCGGAATACTCAGTATATCCCAAACAGGTTGGGATCAGGTGTCCGGAAGGAGTTGGTGTCCCCCGTTTTCAGGCTACACTCGTCGCAAATGTTCCATGGAAAGCCCATGAATTCGGTAATATGTCGATTTCGGCTGATACTGCCATGTGCTCTTTTCCTGACTAGCAAACGGTAGTGACTGTAAATTGTCGTCCTCAAGAATATAATCCGAAATCCTTGAAAGGGGGCTCCATATTGTTTAATGAGTTCTCCGAACTATCGATCATAGTGACGATTTGAAACGTTCAGCAATGTATCCCTTTGAGAGAAGTTTACTTGCGAGTCGTCTAGCTCCCCTAAGAAAGCCTGCATAAGAGGAACATACCCCGGCATAACGTATAAGTTGTGAAATGTAAACGCCATTAGCAGAAGAAACGGGACATTGCTACTCAGGAACGGGAAATTCGTGATATTGAAATTGAAATCGCAATGCTGATCATAAAGGGAAGTTTTGAATTTGCCGTTCTTCCCAACTCATGAGAGTAAGTCTAAGTAAAACGCAGATGCCATGCTCTCTGTAGTCCTATTTATTTTAAGTTCAGAAAGAAATAAAGAAATGTTTCGTAAATTGATGCTTACATATTGATGTGCTTATTTGAAATTGTCTTTTAAACCGCTTTTCATGTATCATTACAGTATATCTTATCATATAAAAGGAAAAAATCAATAAGACATACCTGCATGTAAGAAGACCCTTCAACAACCTGTTTTAAACATACATATGACATCCCCATATAACATTGTGCTACACTGATAAATTGGAAGAAAAGTATACTTGCTTACCAACGAATGATAAAGGAACAAAAAGGTAGGATGATATAGAGACGACAAGAGTTATTCCGGACATTTATTGATTTTCCTTATCCTGTCATTTCGAGTCAATAATGCGTCATTGTCATTTGCAACTCGGCGGAGTGCTTGCTTTCCTGGAGCTACAACTTCGTTTGAATTTATACAAATTTTCACACTTGGTCTTCAGTAGGACGGCTAAAAGCCTGTTAACAAATAAAGCAATTTATTGCACGGGAAAAGAGGGCTTCCTAAATCCCCCTTTTATTTCTTTAAATTGTTTTTTAAAGTCCTCTTAATCATCGAATTTTAAAACATAGACGATAAAAGATTTTTATTTGCAATTTTTTTCTCCATGTGTATGCTTTTTAAAAATTTCAGGTGTCTCGATTTGTACAGGTGTCTCGATTTGTACAGGTGCGAATTCCATTGCAAGCAACAAAAAGTTAAATTCAAAGTAAAACACTCTTCCTCGTTAAAGATGCCCCTTTTAGTAGTATACACGTTGATATGTTTTGCATGTTTCAGCTAAACACAATGATCTTTTATTGTTAACAGTCACCGAAAGATAAGTTTTCAAGTTTTGTAATATTGAGTCAATTTTCAAACTCTACAAGAATAAAACATAACAATAAATGTTTCAGGCTTATGTTTCTCTGCCAAGAAATTTGCATTCTTTCCTTTTTCGAATTATTCAATCTTACCTTTTGAATTAAGAATCGCCCATTTATTTCCATTTGTTTGAAAGATAAATATCTATGTAAATGAATGCACGAGATAATCTCCGTTTCAATAGAAAATACTAAAATCGCTTCAGTCCTAAATATGTTGATAGGAACTTATTGAGAATGGATATCTTAAAGTCATCATCAAGCAATATTGTCTATATGTTATATATTTCTAGAGAATTATAATTCATCGTTAAATTAAACATAAGAAAATGATGATGACATTGTCGCCAATCTGACGAAAAGAAAACACACCATACAATTGTTAAAAATAATCCAACGATTAAAATTGCAGATATGCAATAAATATGAAACTAAACAAGTTGTGCGTCTCCCTCAAGATGTTAAATTTACAACTGAAAAATGTAAAACATTCAATGCCCAATGAAGAAAAATCGATTTTATCTACTGTGCAGATATAATTTTGGGGTATAATTAAATGTAATATCAAATATCTTTCAAACGAAAAATATACCTTACTGTCTCCACCGAATCCTGTTACAGCTTATGTAAAATGCTATACTCATTTACAAAATTACTTTTTAATGTGCTGTGTTGATTTCGGTCATGGTTACTGTGTAAACAAAGATATTTTGACATGGTAACGGAAACTACCACAGTGTGAAGATATATGATATCTTGCGGTATAATTCTTGGTTTCATATAACAAGTGTCTGTTTAAGACGTTTTGTTAAAGACATGAATTGCAGGTGATGACATTCATTGATGGATACATAGTAGGGCATTGTTTCTTTATAGGTGAGCGAGATATATGCAGTGGCAGTGGGTATAGAATTGCGTAATTTGTCACGTTTCTGCTTCAATGTGCTCAGATTACCTGTATTCTTTGTGTTCTACCTGGTTAGATGATAATTGCCTTTTGAATATAACGGGTATACCTTATGTTCCTAACGGGAAATATAAATGTTTTATGTTGAAAGCAAATTATCACACAAAACAGTGAAAATGACACCCGCTTCCTTCCTGAAACAGGTACAGATTCACATTTGGGGAGGGGCAGTTTTATGTGCATTTTTTTAATCTTAAAGGCCTCTTAATTCTAAATGTAGTTCACTACAACGGATTTTTGAAAAGTCAAAAAGTGTGTCAGTCGAGTTGCGGAAGTCTTGATCTCGATATCGTTGTGGCCCGGGTACCAATAACCACTTGAAGATGGATATTATAGTATGCGTACATAATCATTGTTTAACAAACACATAAATGATAACCCAATTAAAAGACTGCTTTTCACACACTTAGTGTCTGAATATATAATTTTGTCTTCTCCCTAATTAATCTATTGAATTAGTTCTTTGAGAATTAATCTATTTTTGCCTCGTTATTTCCCCTAAACGAAGTTTAAAAGATACGCAGTATTAACCGAGTTAAAATAGTTATAGAGTAAGTTGGCCAGGGAAGGAAAATCATTTTAAAGTAACCTGGGATTTTAATATTTTAATGTTCAATATAGGGGGACTCCGCTGTATAGTTCTATTTTTTATTATCCTCTTCTCCTTCTTGAATCTCTACATTATGAACTTGCTAATTCGTTTAAACTATTTGTCGGATGCAAAAAAAAAAACTGTAATTATAGATTTTGGATTACATTATTTGGATTTTGTACATAGATATATGATATATAAGCAAAGCAAAGCTTCTGGTTTTCGAATAGGACCAAATTGGTTGCAGTTTGGAAAAAAATTGGTTTAAAAGGATTTCAATTGTCTTTCGTTGCCTACTATGTGCAATCCGGAGCTTCTGATTGGCCGAAATTTCGACATTTTCCGATTTGATGGAATTTTGAATAAAGTGGTTTCAAGAGATTGAATTTGAATTGTTTTGGTTTTGTTGCAGTTTATGGGCAAACCAAATAGTCGATATTTTATGTTGCCTGATTTTGACGAGATTTGGAATTTAAGGGATTTCAAGGCTTCTGATTGGTCGAAATTTAAACATTGAATTTATATGATGTTATCAAAGATTGCATTTGTAACAACCATGACCAAACCTTTTCACAGATCGAAACATCAAAATTGTGTGATATTAGGAAATCTTAAAATGTTTGCTAAGTAAAATTGAAGAGGTACCTAAGTATATTCGAATATCCAACTTCTATAAAAAGTCTAGAATAATGACGGTCTCAACGTAGATGAATGTGACCGATCAACATGGGATGCTTACTCCTAGGCACCTGATCCCACATCTGGCGTATCCAGGGGTCCGTGTTTGCCCAACTCCTTATTTTGCAAATTTTTG
>JACSZP010013717.1:0-21805 GCA_016161895.1 Pinna nobilis | reverse complement strand
TGGTTGCGCCAGACAAGCTTTGTTGTCCTCTGACAACTCTTGTTCGAATATTTTTGTGACATTGTGGTCTATTCAACAACGGGGTCAGAATTCGTTCCATGTTTATTGAATCCTTAATAATAACAAAACTAGAAAAACTACTGGACTATCGAACCGTCGTACTATAAACGTGTAACCGTTTTCCATGGCCTCCAAGGACGAGAGAATATATCATTTCCTTGGTTCGATACTTGTATGCATTGCTTTCCTAATGATGCTTATATATACTTATGGTACACTATGAATTATAACATTGGTTCATAAATTTTCAATTTTAATTTTTGAATTGCCCGCTCTACTGACGATCCTGTCTCTGCATCAAATATTCCCCCTGTAGCATAGCTATTCCTGATCCCGTTTTCTCGTTTATGACCATCACCGATTGTGACTTACTCCTGTATTCGATGATGTGTGACAAGGCGTGTCATCATCGGTTGGTTGATCAAATGGTTCATCTGTAAAACTTGAGGGATATGTTCCTTCTGTCGCATACCTAGTCCCGATCCCCTCTTTTCTCGTTTATGACTATCACCGATTGCGACTTATTCTTGTATTCGAAAATGTGTGACTCGACGGGTGTCATGCGTGGAGTAAGAGTTGCTTACCCTTCCGGAGCACCTGTACTCACCACCGGTTGTTTACAGGCGTTCGTGTTACACCATTTTTAGTTATAAGTGTATTTGTGTATTTCTGTTTGTAATTTTGTCTCCTTTTTGTTTTGGCCACTATTTTGTCTGTCGTCGACTTATTCTATTTGGAATGCTCCTTGGTATCTTCTATTTCACCCATTTTACAGCTTGTTCCAGTCCAATTCCTCAGTTGAATTGGACTTCAAGATTAAGATTGATGTTTTTTTTTTCAATTTTATACAAGAGGCTGACGTCAAGATTAATGCATTTGCTAATTGCCAATTGAAATATTAGAATACATCTTCTACAGGCTGACATAAACTAGGTCTAACTGTAGGTAGACTAAGCCAATCATACCCTTGCAAATCTCACCAAATGTTAGGTAACCATGTGCGAATGTACCAAAGTTTGGAGAAGGGTTTTGTTCCCTGTCCACACTATGAAATTAGAACACGTTTCCATAAACGGCTATTTTTCTGTATCTAAAAGTTCTTAGAAGTAACTTTCAATACGACGGAAAATCCCACAAAGAGACAATATGTCGGATTTTTGCAACAATTATTGTAATTGCTAGTCAACGCCACCTTAGTCAACAGAATGTAAAAAATCCCACATTGAAGGACCAAACCCTAGGGACCAATTTCGAACCGTTCATTTTTTGCTTAATTAATTTAGGACATACAACAGCAACAGCCTAATAAATACCATTAGTAAGTTGTTGATGTCATCCTGCAATGAATAACCGAAATACATGATATGGCATAAATTAATATTAGCTCCATTTAATTGATCATATTGTTCTTCACATCCATTCGGTGCCCTCGCCTTGTGAGTTAAAACCCAACTAATGTTTTTATTTTGAACCTTTAATGAACTACTGTTTGCAATTTTTTAAATTACCTGCTTTGTGATGAGTGAGCAATGAACACTGTCTGTTCAGTCATGGGTTTGAAAAAAACACAAAAAATTCGTATTTAAAGGTACCTAATTATAGTTGTGTCATTATATGTTTCTATAATTGTATACGATTCAATTTTTGTAAAATGGTTTTCAAAACGTGAGTAAGATTATCTTATGTCCTTCTTTGAATGAAGGCTGACAAAATATAGTTGATCAAAATTATTTTATCGGTCAAAATCGGGATTCCTGTGAAAATATTGTTGCAGAAGTACAAAGGTATGTCCTAAAACCAAATACCTAATTAACTTTACAAGTTTGATATACTCGTAGTAACGGTCTCACTATTGACTAACAGGATCAGGTGACCTGAAGGAGTGAGCACCCCCTGTTTGCATGTCACGCCCGCAGCAAATGTGCCATGGAAACCCTTCGAGTTCGGTAAAATGTTAATATATGTATCGGTTGAAAATACCATGTCCTCTTGATCTGATTAGCCAAGGGTGGTCACTGCAAATGGTCATGGCCAAGAATTTCAACCGACACAAAGGGGGGCCCAATGTAGAAACGATATCAAGCGTTTACCAGCGTATCCCTTTCTTAGTGGTTTCTTGACAAGTCATCTAGCTCTCCAAATTAAGTTTTCATAATGTTGGTGCTATGGTATAACGCAAACATTGTGAACTCAGAACAGAAGAAGGGATGTTCCTTCCTGGAATCGTTACTGATCTCAAATAATTTGAACTAGGCTGGAACCCTATATTTCATACCTATACGTAAAAAAATCTATGAGTGGAGATATATTAGCTGTTTGTTTCGCACATTATCGAGATCGTCTGATATTACAAGGTGACCAGTGCAAACATGAACTAGGGCTGGTGCAAGTTGAATCGCTCCGAATAAAGCTAGAGAAATATATCTTTCGTGCTTTATTATTAAAATATAAGATGCGTAGAGCTATAATATTTACATGGGGATTCATTGTATTTCAAATATGTTGGGGGGGGGGGGGTGGCATATTATTATTATTATTATTCATCGATGCCCGTATTGGCGAATACTAATTTTAAAAACAGGTGATTATTTATTTCCATATGAACATTAGTACTAACAGCTTTGAATGATTTATTATTTGCGATGTAAAAATGATGCCATGTCTTGAAACCTCCCAGAGAAACAGAATACAGGTTGGTATGAATATGATCAAGTCCTGACTACCAAATGATAAATGATGGAAAACCATTTCATGAGATAAAGAACAATGGGTTTGTTATATCTCCATGAACTATGACTACGATGAATTCTACTGATTTGATTAAACATTTTATAACATTTACCGATTGGTGCCCAGAACGGGTAAGATTCCCTATGCTAACATTAAACTAAGACAAACCTGAACTTTCTTGGATATGGACCAATAATAAATGTAAGGCTTGAAATTAAGATTAATTTGTCATCATTTATCATAGCTATGGCTACACTAGGAAGTCCAGGTTTCACAACATGACCTTCGATGACCCACAAATATCACTCATACACTTCGATTGTTTGAGCCTCTTGTCAAAATTTAGTTTTGAGCACTTATAAAGATCCTAAATTCCGTCTGATTATTTCCCATTACAGGTAAACGACTGGAATTCTTCTCAGTGGAACAAAACGACGACATTTTTGAACGATTTAAAGAAAAAATTATGCCAAAAGAATTGTCTATGGGAACATGTGAGGACCCGTCAGCTACATTGCCAGAAACCATACTTTTGGTTTTTCATATGAACTTATCAAGAAACAACGTCGAGAGTACACTGCAATATGTTAATAGTAAGTTAAACGATGTATGAAGCAATAATAATTATTTTTCATGTAAAATGTGTATATCTAGATTGTATAGTCCCGATAAGTGGGAACACGTTGAAACACACACGAATGGAAACACTTGGTTCAGATCATTTCCATTTGTGCATTAAAGGATTTTCATTTTCTGCACATTATTTGTGTGGGCATGGCAATTGCTCAGGAGAAAAATATGTGCAGTACTTCACAGGTGGAGCAATTGAAATTCATACATCGATGTTGTGCACCAAACAAAAACAATTCTTACATATATATTTTTTTTTCTTCTAAACGTATAATCTACACCATTTAATTCTCCGACTCACTGCAATTGTTTTCTTTGCGTCAGGTTGTGTTCAAATAATGTGAGAGCCATTAATATGTTTTATTTCGTTTTGGAAGAAACGTATTGTCATAATCCCTGACAAACTTTTTCTCGTCAGCGTAACGATATTACGGCTATTAGGTATCGGGTTGTTTATTATTGACAGAGTGACGTTCTAAATGTACCGAAATGGCAGCGGTAAACGTTAACTGTCTTCACACCGGATTGCCAATTAAACTTGAGATTAATGCTTTAATGGAGATATTTCAACAAAGAATAGTAGTACAACATATCCCATTGTCAGTTGACACATTTTTAGTAGCAACTATTTGTTTATGACATTGGATGAAAGTCAGTTTGGTATATGCCTACTCCGGACCTAGGTTACATGTCGTTACATGCATATATCAACTCAACTGTTGAGTCGCCAAAAGTTTTAATTTGCCTGATCTAATTACAGACATATGATATTCCAAATTTAGAATGGCTCACATCGTTTAGATTAGCGGCAATACACTTTCTTGTATAAAAATATAATTGTTTTGTCTATGTACTTTGTCACAATTTTGATTTATAAGGCAGGATATATCCTTCGCAAATATACCAACATAACACGTGCACTATAAGCTATATAAACATTTATTTCATCAAAAGCAAATACATTGAAAAACTACACAGTCACATAGAACAGAGGCACACAACAGATGAGCATATAGCGTATAGACACACAGCAGATGAGCACACAGCGTATAGGCACAGCAATTAGTTATACAGTAATAAGAACACAGTAATTTTGTAGTTAGGCACACAGCAATTCTCACTCAGTTATTGGTACAGTGGAGCCTCATTAATCCGGACGCCAATTATCCAAATGATTCACATGCCTAACTATACTTTATGGGAACACAACTTTTGAACTTGCATTGGCCATTATAATCTGTGTTTCTTTAATCCGGACGTTTCGTTTACCCGGAAGCGCAAGTGTCCGGATTAATGAGGCTCCGAAGTACATGGTTACACTGCAGTTAGTCACATAAAAATGATCTCGCCTTTAGATAGGTACAAAACAAATCACGATACGCAAAACACAATTCTCCCATCACACAATCTACAGGTAATCTACCTTTTAATTTAATTACTAACGATATGAATCGAAAACCATTCTTAATACATGAAGGATATACCCCGAGATATCGACTGTCAAAACATATTTAGGTAATTATCGATACTCTTGGGAGACAAGCGTAAGAGATATATAACCGATGATCAAACAGTGATAACTCAATCATAAAAAAAAAACAATTCATATAGGTAATAAAACGCAGGTAACAACGGATCATTTAAATTACGGATGGACACAAGTGTTTGTCAAATAATTGCTTAAGGTTAATCTAGCGATCGATTTTACGTACAAACATTCAAATATTTGACATACTTCTATTTTCAATTTAAAAAAAAGTCGATTAAAAAAAGAACTATATTAATTTGAATAACTTTGCAGATGCTTTTCGTAGTCGGAAATCCAGACAAGAGGCCCCAGGGGCCGTAATGGTCACCTGAGTAATGAAATTGGCTCTAGTTGGTCCACTTGCTCCCGAGAAGAAGCCTAAAATATCAAATCCTATAGCAACTCTTTGTTAAATGTTTAACGAAAGGGCTAACAAAATATGGTCCCATATTCTTATTGATAAATCAACATTTACTCATATTTAGACTTATAATTTAAGATAGGATATTCAAGGTTGAAAAAATTAAACTTGTTTTGGCCTTAGAGCGGAGGAATTGTTCGACATAAGGAGAAAGTATGAAAAAAGTAAGTCCCCATCACCCAATGTTCATCCCAGGCAAATTTGGTTAAAATTGTCCTATTTGTTTCCGAGAAGAAGTCTTAAATATGTACTCCAAAAGTAGCACTATATGAAACGTTTAACCCTAGTTTTGAACAAACTTGCATCCCCCCTAAGGATGCTAAATCAGAATTCTTGGCCTTGTCTATTTATAGAAGATATTTTAAAGTGGCAAAATTTGAACATTTTTGGTTCTAGGGCGGGGCAATTTTTTGACCCGGGGTAATGGTTTAAATAAACATAAGTCCCCATCATCCAGTGTTCATTCCTGACATTTTCGGATGAAATTAGCCCATATAGAAGAAGTCAAAAATATAAAAGGTGTCCTAGATCAAAAAGGGTCTTAATGCGGTGTAAACCTCATAATAGATTGGTTATTGGATAATATACGTCTTTTCTGCGAGCAGCTCAGATGCTTCGAAGAAATACCAAAGTTGGTTCCGTTTTCCAAGTTCTCCGCAAAGCAAGGTAGTCTGCACTTGTAAAGATATGGTAGGCCGAAGTTCAGCTTTTGCTGCCCGCATCCCATGCCCATCCCGTTCAAATTTGTCGCAAGTCGATGTACATTGTTGGACGCCCAGGAGATATCCATCAAGGAAGGTAGTATTTCTTTGCAAAACGTCGTTAGGCTGATGGTGTTGACTGCCCAACACAATTCAGCTGAGCGAAGAGGCCTTTCCGTGCGAAATTGAGGCAAGCGGATGGTATTGACCTCCCAGCAGATATCGGTCGAGCCTAGCTGACCTCACGTGAAAACTTTGGTAGGCCGATGGTGTTGACTACACAGCAGACTTTGGCCGGAAGAAGTAACCTTCCCGTGCAAAGTTGTGGTAGGCCGATGTTTGGAGTGAACTGCCCTGCAGATCATGGCCGAGCGAAGTAACCTTTCCATGCAAATTTATAGAAGACATTTTCGACAAGGCCGATAGAACTAAAGGGATGAAGTCGGTTCTGAGGTCCGAGCTTCGGTTCCAGTCCTCCTTTAAAGGTCAGTATTGATCACTCGCCTGTAAAATGGTCAGTACTTATACTCACCTATATAACAGTCAGTACAAGTCACTTCTCTATATCATGACCATTACTGGTCAGTCAACCGTGTAATCGTCAGAACGAGTCACTCATTTTTATAATGGTTGGTACTGGTCACTCACCTATCAAAAAGGTCTGTACTGGTAATCCCATTATACTGGTTAGTGACCAGGACTGACCATTACAGGCGGTGACTAGTACATACCATTTGTAAAGGTGAGTGAATACTATTTGTCATCAGACTGCTAAGTGACCACTAATGACCATTTTACAGATGTGGTCCCTTGTCCACAGGTGTGGAACTTGCATCGAGTCCCTTAAATGGAACTAGGCACTGGCACCGATTTCCTTAAATGGAATCAAGATCTGCGGGACGACCGACGCCGAGCATCGGCCTATCACAGGTAGAGTAAAGGCTATCACGGTCAGCGGAAAACTCGAGGGCCACCACATAAGGCTAGGTACATCGAATTCCAGATACATCGGCTCGGGAAAGCGTTTACGCACTAACCTTAATACAGGGGAGTGACAAGCCTGACCTTCATACAGGCGAGTGATCATTATTTTCCATTGTACTGGTTAGTGACCATTACTGACAATTTGTATAGGTGAGTGATCAGTACATACCAGCATACCAGTGAGGGACCACTGCTGGCCATTATACAGATGAGTGACTTGTACTGACCATTATATAGGTAAGTGACCAGCACTTACCATTATACAGACGAGGAAACAGTTCTGACCATTACGGAGGATGACAAATGCTGACAAGGTGAGTGACCAGTACCTACTATTATACAGATGAGCGATTAGCAATAACCATTATTCAGGTGAGTGACCAATACTTACCATTGTAGGGAGAACTGACAAGTACTGAACATTATTACAGATGAGTGATTGGTACAAATATTTTCCAGGGGAGAGCCCAGTACTCATTACTGACAATAATAGGGAGACGTGACTAGTACTGACTACTTTACAAACGAGTTACCAGTGCTGACCATTATAGAGTGACAAGAACTGACCATTTGCATAGATGAGTGACCAATGGTGACCTTTATGCTGGTGAGTGACCAGTAATGACCAAAATACAAATGAGTTTCTTTAACTCGATCCCAACTTCAGCTTCCCTATTCCGAAAGGTTAAGCACCTCCTTTTCCCACGCCCGGTACCCGTCGTTCTACCTAAATATCCCATCTGAGAAAATGATTAACCAGGTAATAGTAGTACATGGTAATTTACAGATCGGGTTTATTACAAGGGAAACATATTCCTCGTCATCGTAGTGTAAGTCTGGTCATTAATAAGACCTGGCAGTTTATGTAGTGTCCTTTATCAACATATTTACGAGTCCGTGTATTATTTAATGAATTAACGTATTCTATATAGCAGAGCCTAAATTGAAAGGCCCGGGCTAAGTTCTTGTCAATATTCATCAAAAGCCTATTGCAACAAACATGTTTTCAACCAAAATACAAGTATTATGATGATATTAATTTCAATATTTTGTTGGAATCAGGTAAGATAGAAAAGAAAGGTCATAACGATATATCTCCTTTAATTTAAAGACAAGGTTCGTCATGAGACTGAATTGATGATTTTAAAAGGGGCTAGTTGCATGGCATTTTCTCCATGGTATTCTACTACTTGTGTGAATCCAACTGTAAGATGTGTTTAACAGTTTATTAAGTGTGAAAATACTGAATAATTCAATATAATTTTAACACATGCATTGGTCTAAAATGTTCATTGATATCTATTTCTAGTAACCCGGTTTTCTTCATTCGTTACAGGTAGCAATTCCATAATATTGGTATCAGTCAACTTTAGCGATTCACGTACAGTACAGAGTCCAAAAACAATCCTAGAGCCAAAATACAAATACGTCAAGCACGTAATCGACATTATCTATGAACAGGAGAATGGTTTATATGATTGTGAAACGAACAAAAGGGCTATAAAGGCACTACACAAAATTTTGAAATAAACATTAAAATCAAGAAAACGTGATATGTACTAACCACATAATATGTTTATGCCTTTTCATCAAAATGACTTCATCATCAATATCTAGTCAAGAACCGTGGACAGAAAGTGATCAACAAATCATGTATATTTGATATCTCGTGCAGCGATTTAATTTCTCCATAGATTTTATTAACTCTAGCTTCTCTAAGAACAGAATATTACCTTGTCATAGCAATAATATACAGAAAAGAAATAGTTACATAAGATATACAAATCAAATCATAAAGTGGTATGCGTGAGGTTAAAAGTTTTCGTACATGTAAAACTCACAAGAATAGTTTGCGAATATCTATCAAATTATCTATCGAATCTATCGAATGCGATAGAAATAACGCATTAGAGATAGGGGATATATGCTTGCTTTGTGAATTTCGTAAAAGACAGGAGTGTTCAATTTTTCTAGTTGCGGAGCATAAACAATTTTTTTTTCTTATACAAGGACAAAGTTTTTTGAGGGAAAAATATGTTTAGGACATTATCTCTTCAAAACATATGATATTTCTATTTCTAATATGTTCATTTTTTTCTTTCGTTCTTCAGACAAAATATGACAATTTAAAATTACAACTAAAGTCGTCCCCATTTTCCTGCAAGTTACATATTTGGCAATTTCAATTACTACGTGGTATGTTTTCCCAGCGGTCAGTTTCAATTGGTAAATGAATGTTTAAAGTTCGAAAGTTACAGAAAGTCATTGACGTCTTTTTTTAGATAATATATCATTCATAAAGTAATTTTCAAATTTCAAATCATGTTTATAAATTTTGTAATTTAGTGCTTATGGTGAGGTGTACTATGTTGCGTACTAGTGTTGTTAAAAATTATAAACAAGAGTGAGATTAATTTTTGAAATCAAAATGAAAATATTAGAAATAATGCTCTCAAAAGGTAAAACGAATTAGTTATTGATTTACAGGAACAGAGAGTATATTTATCAATAGTAGATCTCAAGGTGTCGAGAGTCAATGACATGGGTCTAGAACAAATAAGTTTGAAGTCGTCAAAATAGCGCATAAAATACATATACACACATTAATCTAAAAAAAAACATTGGAAATTTAGATCCGGAAAGTGTTCAAAGAGAGATTGTCTTGATTTGGTTAGCTAAATAAATATGTCCCCTTCTAAAAATGAAAGTTATGTGACGTCTTTTGTTCTAGAGAAATTTTGCATAAATGATGATTGTTTAGATCGACAATTACACTAAATAAGGAAATGGCCCATCCCTGTACTTCCTGTTCACAAAACATTATCTTGATGTAATTGCTATGATTATAAGGTATGTTTCATCATTTATCTGAATATGATAGGCCACCATGACCTTTGGTTGGCTGAGACATGAACTTCTTCTCAAGAACCACTGAATGGATCCGGCCCAAACTTTGTATACAGGTGTTCAAAACAAGGTCTAACACAAGTGTTGGTACTTTTCGGGACCATGCGAAATCCAAGATGACCGCCATTGCCTCTGATTGGCTGAGACATTTTGAACCTCTTCTTAAGAACCACCGAATGGATCAGGCCAAAACATGGCACAGATTTTCTACACAAGGTCCTACACAAGTGTAGTTACTTTTTGGGACCATGCAAAATCCAAGATGGCCGCCATGACCTCTGAATGGCTGAGACATTTTGAACTTCTTTTCAAGAACCACTGAATAGATTTGGCCCGAACTTGGTGCAAATGTTCTACACAAGGTCCCACACACGTGTTGTTTCTTTTAGGGGCCATGCGAAATCCAAGTTGGCCACTATGGCCTCTGAATGGCTGAAACATTATGAACTTCTTCTCAAGAACCCCTGAATGGACCAGGCCAAAACTGTGTATACAGATATTCTAGACAAGTGTTGGTACTTTTCGGGGCCATGCGAAATCAAAGATGACCACCATGGCCTCTGATTGGCTGAGACATTTTGAACTTCTTTTCAAGAACCACCGAATGGATCAGGCCAAAACATGGCACAGATTTTTTAAACAAGGTCCTACACAAGTGTTGTTTCTTTTCGGGGCCATGCAAAATCCAAGATGGCCGCCATGACCTCTGAATGGCTGAGATATTTTGAACTTCTTTTCAAGAATCACTGAATAGATTTGGCCCGAACTTGGTACAGATGTTCTACACAAGGTCCCGCACAAGTGTTGTTTCTTTTAGGGGCCATGCGAAATCCAAGTTGGCCACCGTGGCGTCTGAATGGCTGATACATTATGAACATCTTCTCATGAACCACTGAATGGATCAGGCCAAAACTTTGTATACAGATGTTCTACACAAGGTCCAACACAAGTGTGGTTTCTTTTCGGGGCCCTGCGAAATCCAAGATGGCCGCCAATGTCTCTGTTCGGCTGAGACAATTTGAACTTCTTCAAATGAACCACTGTATTGATCAGGCCAAAACTTTGCCAAACAGATGTTCTACACAAGGTCAAACAAAAGTGTTGCTACTTTTCGGGGCCATGCAAAATTCAAGATGGCCGCCATGACCTCTGAATGGCTGAGACATTTTGAGCTTCTTCTCAAGAATCACTAAATAGATTAGGCCCGAACGTGGTACAGATGTTCTACTCATAACGGGGATAACTAACGGTGTACGTATAAGGATTATATTTTAGCATTAAATAGCCCAAAATAGAATTGAAACTATGTTCGCAATGAGTCAATCAAAATGAAGAAATTCTGATAAAATCACAACGTTATTCGAAAGTTTCTTAACTCAACAACTGCAATTAAGAAATTAGATATTAAATGATTATAAACACAATACCGAGATCGGTATATGACAAGTAATTTATTTGACAATGTAAATATCAATCAGCATAATTCTCAGGCATATATACATTCTATTGTTTTGTTAGTATATTTTCATTTACAATATTGGCGCTCAGTCTTATTCATATATTTTGTTTTTACAGTTGCCGCGTTCCTTAAATCCTACTTAGACGTTGCATTTTTGGTTGCAACTGATTCAGGAAGGATAGTAGTTGTGTTTACCATTTAAGTTAACTCATATCATTCAAAGTCGTACGCATCTACGGCTAGATTATTTTTGGTTATTTAGTCGATTTGCTAAAAAGCCGTTGACAATGTTAACTGGAATATTGTGTGGTATAAATTTTTGAGATCCGAAATACATGTACATTAATAACACGATACGATTTGATGGAATCTTCTGTTATGGTAAATAATGTAGTATGGATCCTTTCAAAGTAAATAAAGGAGTGAAATATGGATATTATTTTGCATATATTCAAATGATCTTGCAAGTGAAATCAACGAACTTGGTACTGGAATAAGTTTTATTGATAACAATTTATCAATATTATGATCGCTCAAAGTGAGGGTTATCTCCAAATGTTTGACATGCTAAATAACTGGAGCAACAAATCGTTCAAGAGTGTCAATAAATATAAAATAAAAGTTGTGTATTTTAGAAGGGCAAGTAGGAACAAAACCGTACGCAATTTTAAATGTGGACATAAAACCTTTGATGTGGGCATTAGATACAGGTATCACAGACTATATTGCTAAACGAAAACTAAGATTACATATTTACAGTTTTAAAATGAATTTATCAGTATTATATGTTAATACAATGCATAAAAAGGAAAAGGCAACGAACAGTGATCGATCTCTCAATTCCTACAAAAACTTGCAAACACGGTTGGGCAAACACGGACCTCTGGACACGCTAGAGGTGGGATCGGGTGCCTAGGAGGAGTATGTGTCGCCTGTTGACCGTTCACACCAGCGGTGAGCCCTATATCCCGATGTTGTGGTTTGCATTTAACGTTTATCAAAAGCATGTTGAATCTTTGATACAATGTTTGAATGTTTCTTTTTCTTGTTCATTACTATCACAAATTGTGACTTATTCCTGCATTTGATATGTGACACGGCGTGCTTTCAAGGCCTGCTGATTAATATTATAAATCTATCAAAAAAAAAAACATACGAGAGACATGTCCCCCCCCCTTGAATTATACCTAGTTCCGACCCTTTTTTCTCGTTTATAACCATCACCGGGAGTGGCATTCTTGTATTCAAAAATATGTGTCAGGTAGTGTGCCTCGCGAAGGGCAGGAGTTGCTTACTCTTCGTGTGCCTCTGAACTCACCCCCGGTTTTTAGTGGGGTTCGTGATACCGTTGAATTTTAACGGTCGCCACCATGACCTAGTTGATTATTATAGAAAACCGATTTTGTACATGAGGAGGCAATTTGTTACCCTTGCCATTCACCTAGTCTAGACATTTTTTCCGTTGAAGACTAAGTGAATCATTTTTTCCGTTGAAGACTAAGTGAATTAGATTTATTCTCGGATTCGAAGTTAAGGTTTCACGGCGGGTGCCGCACTTGGAGCGGGGTGTCATAGCCCTCTGTAGCCTTAACTCACCCCAGTATTTTGTGAGGCTCGTGTTGCTCTATTCAACTTTTACGGTAGACACAATGACCTGTTTGATCGTGATGAAATACCGATTTTTACAGTTGATCGGGTGTGTGTTCTCCTCGTCGTATACCTAATCTAGACCTTTTTTTTTTTTACTGATTACGACTATTACGAATTAGACATTTATTCGGATTTGAAATATAGTGACACGGCAGGAGCTGCGCACGGAGTAGGAGTTGCTAACCCTTCCGGAGCACCTGAACTCATCCTTGGTTTTGGTGGGGTTCGTGATACTATATTTTTCGGTTTAACACGTCTTGTTGTGTTGATCGCTGTTTGCGCTGTCTCTCTTTTACTTGGCCATGGTATCGTCTGCCTTTGGATTTTTGAATAATTGTTGGCCCCTTGGTGTCTTCTACTGTCACCCTTCTATCCGTGCTGGAATCGTAAGTCTTTCTGACTACAATGAGTTGAATGCATTTCAAAACCAGACATGTAGTATTTCCTAAGAAGAAACAAAGGATTAGCCTCACATAGTTTCTCAATGAGATATTTGATAGATTTCCTGTCAAAATAGATAGCTTCTTGAAGTTTTTATACTATTTATGCGCTAAGAGTCTTTTGATAATAGAGGACTCCTATCAAAGGTTCACACTTTGTAAATAATAGAGGACTCCTATCAGAGGTTCACAATTGGTCAAAAACTGTTACCCGTTCATGACATAAACAAAAAACGAAATCATATCAAGATCAAATTGTTTAACTCCGCAGAGAAATGGAGACATGGACTTTAAAGTGACCGCGGTAACGTGAATGATAATTAGCTGCGAACTGATCGTTTTTGCAAAGACACTTTGTCTACAAGTAATTATGTTTTAAATGTTAAATCCAAAACAATTTTTTTTATCTTCAACATTAATTTTCGATTTGGCCACAAGCTTGTAGCAAAAAGATATCTCATATGTGGTTAAATAATAAAAATTACAGTTTATAGTGAAAATATGATGTTGCTACACGTATGTGGCCTTCACTAAATCTTTGGTTTTTTGTTCATTTTTTGACCAATTCTAGAACTTTAGGTATATTCACGGCAGATTAACCGGCTATATTTCACGTGCTTGCCAGTTTGCGACAAAAACAATATATTTTATGCATTAACCGACTCCTCTATTGATTATTCACATCCATTTTGACCATGACTTTATACTTTGAAATTTTATCATATTGTGGGGCCGATTATTGCCCATATGGGACCAGGTGCAAAACTAAAGTTTTTGAACTTTCAGAAAATCCAAGCAGATTTACTCTAGCTTCTGTTTTTTGTAGATTTTGAAAAAATGAGAAAAACCTATCTAAGACCCTAAAAAGAAAATGGGTGTTATCTATCAACTTCATATTTCAAGTTATAATCTTTCACCAATATGCTGTGAGCCTTGACTTCATAATTTGGCTAAACAGAGGTTTTGTCATTAAAATAAACCTTATGCGATCACAGTTTATACAGGTAATTAATATCTAGATCTCTTATAAGGCTTGGACAGTCAGACGTGCCAGGCGGGTCTTGGGGTTATCTTTATGTACATATTTAGAGCCCCGATAGATATCAAAACTAATCACACTAACTGAATCGCATTGCAGTTAGCCATGCGAAACATGTGCATGGCAGTGGCAATTGATTGTCTTGCCCAATTTTTCAAATATCGTGTTATTGATCAATTCAGTAAAATTTATTTCAACCATTATTGATCAATAACGTTACATTTATATTTTATATACATTATGTTAAGTTCTCGTCCGTCCTCCCTCTGTTCATCTGATGTCATAGTTTTCCAGAACTTTTTTTTCGCTATGGGTACAAATAAGACATTGGGATTTGGACATAAGTTTTCTGTCATGGAGTTACAGATTCAGTAAGCATTTCACTGGGTTTGGTTCTTTGTGACCTAGCTACTTTACAGGTTAGAGTAGATCAAACAGTTTTCCAGACTTTTTTTTTTCATTGCATACCAATCAGATGCTAAAATTTGAACACTAGTTTCATCTCAGATCATTGTGAAACTACTCTTCAGCAAAAAGGAGTCACCATGATCTATTTTACAATACTTGCATATCTATTTAAACAAGTTTACAATGTCTTATGCCCTTTTAAAAAAGCGCAAGTTTCGCTTAACTTGATTAATCGTCATCTGCATTGCTCTTGTTGTTTGATATATGTGATCATTAGCTTCTGAAAAAATCGTGAAAATTGAGGCACATTTTCTATGTATATGGGTTATGTTATGATTGACCTTGGGAGCATTAAAGCAGACATTCTATGCCATACAAGTCTTCTTTAAATTGAATATTATAATTCTTTTACATTACAATGCACAATACTAGTAATTTTTACACTCAACCAAAACTTACAGGGAGCATGTAATTACAGATTTATCTGCAGTCATATCTCTGTAATCCTTTCATGCTTATAGATTATACTTGTACTTACAAAGATTACATTTATATTGCCATGACCCAGATTTGCAGCCCGTCTTGACTGATGATCAAAGGCCAAGCTCATTCTTGATTTATGGCTGGGAAGCTTTCTTTCCGAATCTCCTTCAAGCATCAAGTACCCGTAATCTGGTTCATAGTTCATACTGTTGGTCCTAGTGGGCAATATTATTTGTGCAGGCAATGCGTCAAATGGTATGCACCTTGCATTTGAAACACAGCTGCTTAACTATTTTCCATAGAGGAAGGCAATATTTTTGCTTATCTGCTGGTTAAATTTTTTCAATTGGATTATATAGTCTAACCTGCCTCAGCGACCGACTGAATTAAAGGACTACCCGTCTTATGTGACCTAACTGGTTCTTAAATGTTTTTTCCTTTATCAATTATTTGAATAAAGAGTCTTATGTGACCCTTTTCGCCTCTTCCTTTGGTCCCTTAATACAGGTTGACTGTATTAGTTTTACTGATTGTTTCACATGTACCAAATGCCGATTGATTTTCTCCCTCTATTACAGCAGACAGAAAATTGAAAAAAGAAAGAAGAAAAAGAAACAAAGAGTATCTTGCCTTAATGTGGTAATAAAAATAAAATAAAAACAAATTCCATCACCAGCTTCACAAGGGTAAACATAAAGTAAGTGCAATTGCCCGATATCAGGCGATTTGCTATCAGACCAGTTAGTTAGTTCATCAAGTAAGCCTTTGTGTGCCTGTTCAATGGGGCAAGTTTTTTGTTTTCATGCTCCCCTAATAATCTCGAGGGAACATGTACACTCACGTGCCAAAAGTATGGCAACAAAAGTCATTTTCCCATTGCTTTCTCTGTTAAATAGTTTTTATTTATATAATTTCCCTGACTCACATATATAATGAAATCGTGTAAACCTTTACACATTTGTATGAAAGTATATGGACTATCTTTCAAAACTGGTTTGGGTTGTGTCAATTTCTGCTTATGAAAACTGCAAGTGGTTATACATGACAAGCAAAATCTGTAGGATCATTCCCTTCTTTGCTCGCATTACATTACGTCAACAAAATACTTCTGGTGCAGAAAAATTGTTGCTTCTCAGAGATAAATTTAAGTTTCAAAGAAATGTAAACTGAAAACCAGATGAAAATTAATAAAAGTTCTTATAAAAGTATGAAAATTTGAATGAATTGATGAAAGCATTAATTTGTGACAGTTACTGAAAAAAAGGTTCATTTAACATAGGAAGCTATGGGAAAATGGCATTTGTTGCCATAATTTGGCACGTTACTGTAGTTGCTACTTTGTGGGTCATCGAAATTCATATCTCCAAAACCCTTTCAAGGAATTAAGTTATACTTACATCTCAAGGTCATCCTGGATTTAGGACTTGATATCTTATTTTGCCCATATTTCCTTCCAGTATTGAGTGACCTGAATCATAATTCACACAACGCATGACATATACAGGTGTGGATTGACGTTGATAAAAAAACAGTCCAGTTCTTTCTCAAATATTTTACTAGAAATTCATTTTGCATCTTCCAGTATTGCGAGTCTAAGATCATATTTCACAGATTTTCATGACATACAGGTGTTCACCTATCTTAATCTAAGGTCAAGGTCATTATTAAATTTTGACTTAAAAGCTTGTTTTGTACATATTTCTTAACATGTACATAAAAATAACCCCAAGACCCGCCTGGCACGTCTGACTGCACAAGCCTAATAACAGATATGGATATTAATTACCTGTTAATAACTGTGATCGCATAAGGTTTATTTTAATGACAAAACCTCTGTCAAGCCAAATTTGAAGTCCAGGCTCACAGCATATTGGTGAAAGATTATAACTTGAAATATAAAGTTGAAAGATAACATGTCACATGAATTGTTTTGTCAAGTCTGCCAGGAGAGTTTCTGCCTTAAAATAAGTTCTGTTTTATATCCTTATGTGTACATCCATTATTGAATAGTTAGTTAAAGATTTGTATCCTACATCTGGTCAAACATTTTGTAATTTTCATGTCTGTATTGTTCCCCATGTTAAGGGTTTGTAGCACCCAATATAAACAATTTGCACAAGTCATATTCTGTTATTCTTTATAAAGATAAATGAAAAACAAACATATTTAGTCCATGGTCTGTTAAACAACTGAAAAAATTGTGGCAATATCAATGACTTAATAGATCCAAATCTTGAAAAGTTCATCTTAACATATTTACAACATTGGTAAGATAAAGACAACATCATTTCAGTCTTATATTATGTTGTGGCAGCAAAAATCAGAAAGTTTTAACTCTACTTAGGATTTCATCCTATGTAGTGAGGGATCTATAATGTGCCAAGCCAAACCTTGGCATGTGACCTTGTTTATTTCTGTCTCATCTAAAAGGACAGAAAAGTCATGCTGCAGTTGAGACTGAAAACCACAACCCTTCTTTATTGATTTAAGAACTCTAGCAGAGTCAGACTGAACTTTAATAGTGATAGAAGTAAGGAATTAAGGTGAAGTAAACAGAAAACCAGAACTGCAATATGATGTGAAAAGTTTCTATGGGTAATGAAGAGCAACACAAACGTTGCATAATATGCACATCATTTCTTAAAAGGATATTAGACATAATATAGCTTGTTGAAATAAAATGCATTGCAAACTCGTAGCTGTAAAGTTGGTCGCAATGTACCCAGTCACTCAAGTGCAAACTGGACTTGTAACTCCATGAGTGGAAGCTTGTTTCAAATCACAAAAAGTCTACTCTTTCCAGTAAAGTAGGTCATGGTGACCAGAGGCCACTGAAACGGTCCTACTAATTAGAGTACGCTAGAGTACGCTGTGGGAAATAGAGTACGCTATCGATTTTGTTTGAATTGGGGACATAAAGTTATAGATAAATAACACAATATGGCATAATACATGATAATTTTCATATATTTTGAAAATACATTTGGATTTAGGTCCGTTTTTTTTAAAGTTAGGCCTAATAATTATTTTTGTTACGAGCGGCGAATGCGGCAGTTTCGAAATATTGAAAAGGAGATGAATTACGCCTATTGGACTTGATTACAGTTGAAATATCATTTTTGAAGCATCAAATAAAATATTTCGGCAAGTAAAATTTCGTGTTTTGTTTATGATGCCATACAAAATGAACAATTTAAAAAAAATTCATTCCTCTTCCATCCCTTCCCTGAGCGTCGAATGCGGCAGTTTTGGAATATTTGAAATAATATGAAATTCCTAAGACTTGTTTTAGATAATAAAACTTTTTCAAACATCCAGTGAAATACCTTAAATATATAAAGTTACATTATTATTAAATGATTTAATTGAAATTTAAAGAGATTTAAAAAAAAATCTTTTTTTTTTATCAGAGTGACGAATGCGGCAGTTACGGAATATTAACAATAAAATGGGTAGGGCATGTTTAAGATAGTAATGTAATTTTTGTAACATCGATTAAAATACTTCAAAAATTAAGTTTGATTTTACCATATATTTCATATCTTTCCTAGAAATTGTGCAAAAAAATGAATGAATAAATAAATAAACATAAAAATGATAAGAAACAATTTTAATCCGTGGAGAGCAATCAAAACGTTCAAGATTCTGAAATCCGTGCACAAATAATAACGAGTAAATCACCAATGTAATCGAGCTACACACAGACTTGACAATACAGATGGTTCCAAAACTGATTGAGATTCTAAAACTAAAACTACCAAACTGAGACCCAAATATCGTAGGTGCGCTTCACTGCAGAAGTGATTTCAAACTTCGAAGACAAGCTGAATATCTAAGAGTTTCTGATGAACTTTGAGCAAATCTGTCCCAGGAAAACAGGAATCTACGCCTCAGTTATAATTTTTTTTAATTTCATAGACATCGACACAAATAAAATTCGGTTCTCTGACAATAACTTAGAAAATCCGAAAGTGGCTGCGATTGCAAAGAAACCTGGTCAGATATAACGGTTTAAGTCCTGTATAAATAGAAGAGCGCAAAAAAAAAGATGAGGAAGATTCACGAGAGAATTAATTCCATCAGCGGACTACCAGCTATTTCATCAACGAACACAACAAACTTAAAAGATACCTAGAAAAATTAATTGACTGGATCTTGCTTCACAATTGTCTTTGTAGGAAACTAGTGAGAAAAAAGGACAACGTCCATGTCGGAAGTCAAAGTTAATCTATAAAAAAAATAATAAAAAATAAATTAATACATAAAAAAGACGCATTTCAAATATACTTGATCAGAGTTCTACATTTGTAGTCTAATTAATATTATATATATTAATTCATACCCTCAACAAAAACTTGAAGACTTTGAACTGTATATTTATTGATAGCACTGATATAGAATCTGGAGAAATTGCGTTAATTTTTAGATCTGATATTTATATCTTTAATTCACATTTTTTAAGAATCAAACTTCAGTACGAAATTAAAGTAATCATTATCATAAGAATTTTCAACAAAAAACTTTGTAAAAAGTGTATTTAAAGCCAAAAATCGGTAGCGTACTCTAGCGTACTCTATTTCCTTAAGCGTACTCTAGCGTACTCCAATTAGCAGGACCCGCCACTGAAATGCGACCTAGACTTATTCAAAAGAAGAAGCAAGTCTCCAAATATCAGCACAGCATCTATATCAATAGCCAAAAAAAGCCTGTAGAACTGTTCAACCTACTCTTATCTATAAAGTAGGTCATGGTGACCCGAGCCTTCTAAGATGTAATATGTGTCTGTAACTCAAAGAGAGGAAGCTTGAGTCTAAATTCATTAAGTCATCAAAGCAAAAAGAAAAGAAAGTCTAGAGAACTATGACCTTGGCCGGATGGACAGACAGCACCATATCTTAGTATGGCCCGTCTAACGATGGGTGTAAAATGGGTGAGATAGAAGATACCAATGGGCATTCCAAATAGAATAAGTCAACGACATACAAAATCGGGGCCAAAACAAAAAGGAGACAAATTACCAACAGAAATACACAAATACATGTACACTTATAACTAGAAATAGTGTAACATGAACCCCATTAAAAACCAGGTTGAGTTTAGGTGCTCCGGAAGCAACTCCTGCTCCACCCTTGGCGCCGGTCGTGTCACATTTTCGAATACAAGAATAAGTCACAATCGGTGATGGTCATAAACGAGAAAAGAGGGGATCGGGACTAGGTAAGCGACAGGGGAAACATATTCCTCATCATGTTTTACAGATTAACCGTTTGATCAACCAGACCATGATGTCACGCCGTGTCACACATCATCGAATACGGGAATAAGTCACAATCGGTGATGGTCATAAACGAGAAAATGGGATCGGGACTATGTATGCGACAGGGGGGGGGGGGCATATCCCTCAGAATGTTTTACAGATTAACCATGCCATGATGGCACACCGTGTCGCATACCATCGAATACGGTTATAAGTCACAATCGGTGATGTTCATAAAAAGGTGGGGCGGGATTAGGTGTGTGAAAAGGGGAACATATACCTCATCATCTGTTTTACAGATTTACCATAACGGTCAACCAGATCAAGGTGGCCAAGACGGCGATGACTTCAGCATAACCATTAGGAACCCTTGGTTAAGTAGCTTTTTTGTCAGAATTAACACTCTATCGAGGAAATCCTGATAGCAAACACATGCTCTTGAATATCTTTTCAACTGAAAAATATATACTCCATAGGCAGGTGCTGCTGGAATATTGCCACATAAAAATGGAAAGTTCACAATAGAGAAATTGAAGTCATCTCTTTTGTCATAAAGTTTGGTTTTCTGCCGTCCTTCATTGTCAGTCCTTAGGTGTAAGTTGAGGTACGAAACAGACTTGGCGGTTTCCGTGGTGTCCTGTATTTTAAGTTAATTTGGATAGATGTGATCAATATAGTCACCAAACTTAGTATTATTTAATGAAATAACGTCATCTATATAGCGGAACGTGAAGTTAAAGGACCGGGCTAAGTTCTTGTCATTATTCCTTAGAAGTCCCTGTATGAAGTCAGCATCATACCAATCAAGAAACAAGTCCGTAAGAAGAGGGGCACAATTCGTGTCAATCGGAATACCCACGGTCTGTTGAAAAACCCGCCAACCAGACACAACAAATATATTTTATCAATCAAGAGCTCAATTCCGAAGATGTCATTTTCAGAAAACGTTTTGTTAGAATCAGAGTGGTTTTTCAAAAAGTAAGGTTTTTCCTTGCCTAGTACGATATACTTGTATCTCTGTTCACCAGTCTTCTTGAAAAAACAAAGCTGAACTAATGTGTTTAATTTCTCTTTGAGTTTAGAATGGGGAATAGTTGTATAAAGAGTT
>JACSZP010013712.1:0-11763 GCA_016161895.1 Pinna nobilis | reverse complement strand
GTAGCGAAAAATCCAGAAGGTCAACCCATGGTTTTGAGTTAATTCGAGAATTGGGGAATGGACGGCCTACAAATCGGTTTATAGTTTATATACGTTGGAACGTCGGAAACATAGAATATTTGACCAAACGTTAACACTGTCGCCTATGGAAAACCATTTTGTGGTGTCTGACCTATTCTTCAATTAACTTGAAGTTTTCAAATTGTAATTACCACGCGTGGGGATTTCTTCACTTGCTGACACCTCCTGCGGTATTTGGTCAAATTGAAAGTAAAGAAAGCTTCAACCGCCTCCGCCGAAGTTCCATCCCACGAAATCATGGTCTGAAACGGCCTATCTACAACAACATCTCTATTTATTGATATCACAATCATGCCTAATATCAAAACCAAACATCATGGCAATACTTAAGCCATTCAGTATTATAAGTGTATTTATAACACCCTAAGCGAAAGACTAAGAAAATTTGACATGTGCACTCTTTTTGCATATGTAAAGCATTAAAATCGTGTTAAAAGATTCCTATCAAAGGAATTTTTTTTTAAAAAGAGTGCACAATCATATGAAAATGGTAATTCTATATAATCATTCAAAAGAATATTTGTGAAGACTTAAAAGGGAAAATAAATATAAATGCCAAAAGCAAATTCACAACTCTTCAAGTTTCTAAATTTCTTCATTCTATCACGGGGCATAACAACTAAATGGAAACGGACAAATACAGATTCTTTTTACGAGACAACATATTATGTGGAACTTCTTACCTTGGGTCAAACGGAGAGCTATGTGCAGTTAAATGCATCACGGAAGTAAATACAGAACACTGATTCAATAAGTACAGGTAGAGCTCATTGTAAGTTATGTTTTTTTTTTTAATTTAGTCGTACCAGAACTAGTGTTGCGATACACGGGCCGGCATTGATAAAAGCCAAAATTAACAATAACTTAAGGTGCATGAATGGGGTTTTAGGTCTATGCTAGATAAAATCTTTTATTTATTCATGAAAAACAGGACATAGATAAAATCAAAGGAAGAAGATATACTACGATAAATTTCGTTTAAATTGCGCTATTGGCTTATATGGAATAAATTATGCGTACATACATGTATACTCGTATATAGATATTATGGAGATACGTTCAGTTCTTTATAGGTGTAACTCGGTTTCGCTTAATTTATCTATTTTTTTTTTTTCATTTAATACTTTTTTCTATTATAATTGTGCGATTTCGGCAGTTAGATATATCGATGTCGTTTTATCTACACTTTTATTATATTATCTCATAATTATTAGTTTCGTTACTATGTCGGTTCGATTTATCATAGTGGACTCGAGATAAAAATCACCGTAGACCTTTTTACGTTTAATTCATGTAGATAGTGGGTGTGAACGATGGACAAGGGATTTCAACTCCTCCTAAGCACCTGCCCATGCCAGTATATCCATGGATCCGGGTTTGCCTAATTGTTTATTTTGTATCCCATTTAAGAAGTCGTGATATTGATCAATTCGCGTTACTTTTACCTGCTAATGCATGTTTTCATTGTGTGTTAAACAAAATGTAAATGTAAACTTCATATAAAGGTAACAATGTAGTGGGTATATAATAAGACTGCAAACAACAAATTTATTAGGTAATTCCCCATATAGCATAAAAAACGCGTGCGAAGTACACAGTGACAGATCTAGGCATCTGTATGTATTTCTCTAAATATCCAGAAATCGACCGAACTTCCGTATCGTCAAGGACATAGGTTCCCGCTTCAAAAAATTGTGTGTATCTGTTATATAACCCATCCACCCCGAAAACCACTTTCAGATTTGCCTAAATCATTGATTGTAAGACAAGTTTATTAGATTTCAGGGGTTTAAGGATTAATTTGGATATGTGATATTATTGACAGTGGTAATGGAGTGTCGTGTTATATGCATTACTATCTTTTATATTGGATATGCTCACACATTAGGTAAGTCATGGAGAATTTGAGGATTTTTTCATTAGATAGAGTATCGTTTCACACAAACAAATATAAACCATTAAAAGATTTAAGTAAGCAATACAGTATGTAGAGGGTGAAGCGCTCTAAATGTGTAAATAATTTGATTTGAGTAAAACATATTGAGCCAACTGAAGTGCGACCTGGATCTGTAATTCCATGAGAAGAAGCCACTGTTCACATTACAGAATATAAACTGCTACCAAAGCAAAACAAAAAAAAGAACAACATAGAATCGAAAACAGATTGACCTACTTTTACCTGTTAAGTAGAGCATGGGGACATTCCGACCTGGATCTGTAGCTCCATGAGAGTTCACTTGTGTGCAATGTTCAACCTCTTTTGAATAAAAACTCTCTCATTGTTTTGACTAGAGTTCAAATACTTCCTAAATACTTTAAAACTCTATCGCATCTGTTTAGAAATATTGAATTCAGAGTATGAGTAGAAACTCCTTGTCCAGGCCGAGGGTATGTGGAATACATTCACAACCGTACAGTCGTACAATCCTGATACTATAGCTTATCTATTTAATTGTTTTTTTTCAAAAGCTTCTACGTGAGAAGAAAAATAATCTTGCTTTTAAGAAGAAGGGATAATTTCCGGCCTTAGTGCAACTGAATCTAGATTTTTACATCTTCCCTAGTATCACGGTTCAATACATTGAATATCATCCAATTCCAATAGAGGAAATAGTTTGCCAAGTTTTCTATTAAAGACATACACTGAATGTCAATCGGAAATATCCTCAAATCGTGTCAGAGGGGCGTGAGACAGGGATACCTAACTACTCTTGCCCATGTAAAAATGTAAGAGCGGAACGTTGCTCTTTGGCATCACCTATTGTTATGTATTTTTAGTATTCTTATGATTAAACAGTGGCCAATGCTTAAACAAAGGGTCAGGTGATAGCAACATCTGATGTCCAGGGTCACAATTGAGAGTCTGAAAGGCAAAAATCAGACTACGGTTATTCCGACGTAATTACATCACATTTAAATTGAGGCTTCCTCTTTGTCATAAAGTACTTATACCTCATGTTTATGCTCTATTCGTTTGAAAACAGCAATAATAATTTTCATTTGTTATGCACAAATGACCCTAGTCAGACATACATGTAGGTTGTTTATGCATTAATAGAAGACTTAGGTTGTTTTGGCATTAATCGAGGCTGACATAGCCTTTTGGGCACAGAGCTCTCTATGAAAGGAGGCAGGGATGTTTTAACCATGAAAATTTCGTCTGCTAGGGCATTGAAAGTTCCTTGATTTTTTTATGTTAATTGATTTTTGTTGACATTCAATTTGTTGGCAAAATATCTAAAAACTAATTTAGCGAATGATTCCAATGAATCTAATTAATACATTTTTTTTCAATCAATATTTTTTTTATTCCATTTGATTTAGGTGGTTTTGCTTATAATGGTTTCCCTTATATTTATAGCATTTTTCTTCTCGTGTGAGAATTTTGTTAAGTTAATTTTGATATAAATATACTTTTTATTCCTTTTTTCAAAGTCATTTTGTGGTAAGAGCAATTTAATAATGTGAATGGAATATCTGACATGTTTTTTACCGCTATTAAACTCTTAACATAGGCTACTTTGGCTCTAAATGAACAAAGGTAATCAGAAAAACGCTTATCAGTTTCATTGTAAATTTTTGTCAGAAACTTGGATTAAATATTAATCTAGCAATTAGGCGTTTTTCTTGTAGGCAATTAAAATTTCATTTCTGTTGGATAGTCATAAATGCAAAGAAGAGACTAATATAAAGCTAGACATTCAGTGATCTAAAATGAGTCCTCCGTGGCCAAGTGGTTAGCGTGTTCGACTTCGAGCCGAGGGGTCCGGGTTCGATTCCCGCAGCGCTACTCCGCGGTTGGCAGTAAAAACTGAGGTCCCTTGTACGTTAAAGAAACCTCCCTGCTCTACGGCCAGCAGTGCCGAGCACATGCAAAATTTGTCGCCCTTCACCGGCACACGTTGACGTCTCCATATGAGTGAAATATTCTTGAGTGGGGCGTTAAGCAACAACGCAACAACAACAACAATCTAAAATGAGTGAAAGGCTTCTTTGACTGACGTAACTATAAGCAGTATTCAATATTTATATACAACTTACATGGAATGTGCAATAATGAAAATTCAGCTTACGAAAATCAGCTACATAAAGTTATTTTATTGTTATTATTATTTTCATTATTATTTACTTTCATCATTGACTTAATTCGCCTTTTATAGATAATCCGTCTCTACACAAGACTGCTTTTATGAGTACAAGTCTCCATGCAGACAAATGGTTGGCCAGTGCAGCTGTGGACGGAAATACTGACCAGTCTCTGAATGGAAACTCGTGCGCTGTCACATCAGATAACTACAAAGTAGAGGCCTGGTGGAAAGTGAACTTAGGGGCAGTTAGCAGTATCACGGAAGTAAAAATATACTATAGAGATGATGGCGACGGTAACTACTACCTTTACGTACGCTTTGTTGGAACACATATAAAGGTTTAGCAGGTGCCAATAAACTATTTTATTTATATCGTACCTTTTAGATTCTAAACTTTCACTTCGGTCAATCCACCATGTATGCAGTGCAAATACGTCTTGTGGATTGATTCAGTGCGGACAGTTGACAAAAACGTTCGAACTACCGTGCACGCAGCGCCGTTCAATTCTAAATTATATGTATTCCAGAGAACATTTGAACAAACTCGCTTTCTAATCCCAAGTCCTATTGATTTGATGAATGTTTCATTGAAATTGCAAAAGGACATGTTTATGGGTAACGGTTTCCTTAAAAAATTGATAATAACACAATCAGTTGTTATCTGTGAAAACACAGACAGTTTCCCTGTGTTACGTCTGTTTCGCAGTAGAAATGATAAATTAAAAACCTCAAAGTAGCAAGGTATTTTTCTGTTTTAGAAATCAGAGTGTATGACAACTTAAAGACCCCTTCTGGTATTCACTTGATTTTCTGCATTTATTTTGTTTATGTGCGTATTTATACAAACCTTGTTAGATATGAGTTGTGAGTTACAAACACACCGTAAAGAAACTTATATTGTTGATGAACGTCTATTTATCTGTCAGACGTTAATGAGTTTTTGGTGGAATTTTTTAACGCTAGATTTCTCTCTCTAGTCCTGAATTTAAATTGTCTGGATTTCTTTGTCCTTTATATAAATGTCACTATTTCAAATGACAAAGTACATTGAACTATTCTCAATATAATTCGATGTAAACTGCTATAAAGGTAGGTCAACTATTATTTAACCTACATTAGCATAAATGTTTTGTAATTGAAATGAATAGAACTTTCCAGAATTCATTCAATATTCTTACATATTTCAGGTTACAGTTATACGTATAGACTTTCAGGATTTAAGATCTACGTATCGAATGACAGCAACACATTAGGTACAACAGTTTATAGAAATAACGATGGCGTATCAACAAATCCTGGACCTCCGTCAGTGTCAACATTCCCTTGTGAGGCCACAGGACAATACGTGACAATATACAAGTCAAGACCGACTACCTGTACATTATCTTCTGGAAATAAAGAGTACTGCACACAACTAGAATTTTGTGAAGTTCAAGTTCTAGGTAAGAATCGTTGGTTGTTCTCGTTGGTATTTTGAAGGGGACATTTTATCATGCATGCCAAAGAAAACGGCTAACAAATATAAGAGAATGGGGAAACATTGGAATCTGAAGATTTTTTTTCACTTGTGCGTGCAACTAAGTTAACATAGTTGCCTCCGCTGCAGTACTAGTGTTATTATATAAACTAGGTTTGCAAATGCAATTTTCACATTGCCATTTCTTTTTGTCATTGACTCTGTGACACACTCATCAATTTTGGTCGTCATACCTAATACGTGTCAAATCCGGGATTTAATTATATTTAAATGATTGTTAACAGGAAAAGATCGACCTAGATTAGATACAAGATACAGGGACTACATTGTATATCCCCCATCATCTGTAAAATAGGAAATTCGAAAAGGGGCATCAAAATTAAGAAGTCGAATGGCAGACAATGCCATGGTTACAGCAGAAAGCGGCAACATGAAATACAGACATCAACACAACGACACATACACCTAAACCGGTGTTCTTTAATGGTCAGCCAGGCCATAATGACACTCATGACCTCCCAGTCTAAAAACTAGCATTCAGTGACTAGCTCTCCTAATTAAATTATGATAAAAGGTTTACCGTTAGCTGATCAATACCAAACACTGCAGCTCCAACTTTGATATGTGTAGTATTATTCCGTCTTCGCCTGTATCTTATCTTTCCATGTCTGTATGAAGTCACTTTTTGACCGTACCCGATATAATTTACAATTATTGCACAGAGATATGGTCAATGTGATGATTTATGGGGTAATAAAATCTACATCGACCGAGGCCAAAAGGCCGAGGTTGATATAGGTTTTATCACTCCATAAATCATCATATTGACCGAATCATCTGTGCAATAAATGTTTTACTACAATCTTGAATATTCACATCAAAAATAGTGTTCGACAAGAGGCATACAAATAGCTGACAAAGTGATATTTTCTTAAAAGTTTGACTGAAAGAGCGATTCTTGAAATTCTTTTTATTACATTTGACTGACCGGTAGAGGAAAAAAAACCTACACACTTCGAAATATTTTCATATTACAATTTAGGTACTGTTCACATTATTGCTTTTTACTTTAACCTGATATCTTAAGCCAAAATGCTGATATCTAGATCAGTTAAACCTCATTTTATGAACGGTTCAATATCAAGTTAAAGCGGTGCAATATGACGATTTATTGAACTGCACGTGACCAGCCCTCAACCAATTGGAAAGCTCATAGAGATACATAAATATTCAAGTATGCAAAACATTTCATTATACACCTAAGAGTTCGCTTTCTCATTCAACTTAAAGCATTCAAGTTAATTTATTCTTTAACCGTGAAATTTTTGATTAGATATATTATAACCAATGTTTCATAAATACATTTTCTTGACAATAAACATAAAACATATTAAAAATTAAACATAAAATTAGACATTCAAAGTCACAAATCCATTAAACATAGTCTACACATTTTATAGTGGAGTCGTATTGACATTTGATGTGCTGGGATTTTTAAAATATATAATCTGTGCATTTTTAACAACGGTTTTTTTCTATATCATATGACTTGCATGGATGCTTCAACATTTTTAAACTCTATATATTCATGCACTTGCAGGTAGTATCAACGAAGATGAGAGGAAGACAAAGGGAGGTATGTAAACTCCTGTCCCTCTCAATTATTGAAATCATCGACCCTCGAAATAGTTGTTTTCTGAAGAATCTTATCGAAGATATACATAGAAGAAAAAAGGGATAAGCAGTAACTATTCTTATTTCAGGCAATTGGAAATTGAAGCGAAATTTATTTATATCGTTGAGGCCTTAAATACTTAAGTCTGTAGGGCTGTAGATATTAGTAATTAAAGTAGACTGATCATTTACTAAGCATTATATTCTATCAGTTACTTCAGCAGTCAGTTAGTAGTTATAATTAGGGCCTCCGTGGCGGAGTGGTTAGCGTGTTCGACTTCCAGCCGAGAGGCCAGGGGTTCGAATCCCTGCAGCGCCATTCTGCGGTTAGCCGTCCCGGTCTTTCAGATGGAACCCGTGTCACAGTAGGTGTTGGCACGTTACAGAACCCTCCCTGCTCTAAGGCCATAAGTGCCGAGCATAGGCAAAATTTGTCGCCCTTCACCGGCACACGGTGACGTCTCCATGTGAGACGTTGAATATTAGACGTGAAATATTCTTGAGTTGGACTTTAAACAACAACGCAACAACAACAGTAGTTATAATTATGTATTCCAGGAACTAATCTTGATTATTTAAATAAGAACAGGCGAAATGAAAGCTATTGCTTGTCAATAAACGACGTCATTGTGGTATTGAATTATGTACTTCCATTGGTTTTTATTTACTTACTAGAGACATTTATCGGACAGTAGTGTCTAAAGGCAGCCGTTGGGAAGGTCCTCCTGTTATTGGAATATTGTAATAACTTCACAAGATTCAAAATGGCTCATGCGGCGTATTTACTGAGCGCGTCAAAACGAATAGGGTCGGAAGATCCATAAAACCCGGGACTAGGGTTACTAGTTTTCTAAGTCTTCTCTGTTATCGGGGTTTTATGATTTATCTACTTGCAACGAAATAATTCGTTTACCCAATTTTTAATAAAAGACAGTTACTGAGACCTAATCGCAAATGTCTGCCATTCTGCTTGGTGGTACCTTGAGATGGAAAGATATCGTGTGCACTATTTTCGAGCATGTAACTATGTAATCGTAAACAGTATACAGATATTAAATGACTTACTGTGCTCTTGTCCAGACTATTTCCCCGATGTGTTGGTAATCAACAGACTTTATATTGTACGAGGCCGTTAGTTATAACGTCTGTTAATTACCAGCACCAGTGGGGAATATTCTGGACTAGAGATAAGTAAGCCATTAAATACATGTATCTGTTTTATTACATAATCAAACGTATGAACAGCGGCAACAAAATCTTTGTTCTTTGTAATCTTGCTAATCGCGGCATCCAACAGACGTGCTTTCACTATCGTAGCCGCTCCAGGCGTATGTGCGTAGCTGACGTCAATCAAGAAAAGATTACGTCATAGCCGGGCAATACAACTCTTGAAACCGTTCAATAGAACTTTTTTTCATGCACGGCGTAACAAATAGCCTAATTTATGACATTAACTTATACAGTAATGTGAATGTCATGTAATAATTGAAAATATTTTATCTGTGCTTCAAAATACGGATAGGTTATGCTAATAATATTTAAAATATTATTATGAATTTAATTATTATCATTGTTAAACCATTCCTTTGTTTTCTCTTTGGCAGATAATTTATCTCTTCACAAAACGGCGTCTATGAGTACAAGTCTTCATGCAGACAAATGGTTGGCCAGTGCAGCTGTGGACGGCAATACTGACCAGTCTCTAAATGGAAACTCGTGCGCTGTCACATCTGACAACTACAAAGTAGAGGCCTGGTGGAAAGTAGATCTTGGGGCAGTGAGCAGTATAACGGAAGTAAAAGTATACTACAGAGATGATGGCGACGGTAACTAATACCCTTATGTAAATTTGCTTTGAACAAAAATAAATGTTAAGCAGTTGCTAAATAAATAATCATTATATATTAAATCGTGATCTTCTTCAACAAACCAAATATTCATCGCTTTCAAACTAGTTTGTATGCAGTTAAAAAATGTATCGTTGTATACAACATTCGCAGTAAAAGGACCGTTCAATCCTTGGTTATGCATAAACCAGAGAACTTTGAAGCAATCTTTGCATATATTTACTTTTTGATATAGTTAGTCATATGAAAAAAAACTTGATGTAAAAGTACGCCACTGGACCGCTGTGTACAAACAAAAACAATTGTCACAAACAACGATTTACTGATATTTTCCCTAATTATACGTATATTTCAATAGAATTTGATAAACTTCAAAGCAGTAAAGTGTTGTTTCTAGTTTAACAAATCAGAGTGAAGCCTTGGTTGGTAGGTTGTATTTTTCTTTAGTTCCCCATTCAAGAATCTTTCGTTTACATGGAGACGTCGCCGTGTGCCGGTGAAGAGAGAAAACTTTCATCTTTTCCAATTAATTATGGACGTAGAACAAGGAGGGATCTTTAATGTGTCGAAACCTGTGTCATGACACAGGATCTGGATTTCTACTGTCTCATCAGCAGGACAGGGGCAGCCAAACGCGACTCGGTGCGGTTTTGAATCTAGACGGCACACAATCCAATAGGCCATGACGGCCCCAGAATGGAGGTAACTAAAAGAACTCGACTGGTAATCACTAAACCCAATTAAATGTAATTTTGTATTTATTATTTTGTTTTTCACTAAGTAAAAGATAGATGATTACATACGAGTTATATATGACACGTAGTGACCATTCCAGTGATTACGTCTATTTGAGCTAGGTACCCATTTAGCATATCAGATATTTGATAAACAAAGTTTCAAATAGTTATTCATTTATTATTTCCAGAAAAAAACCCTTTTTTTTATTCGCGTCTTCTTGAAAGTTAAGAACTTGTCTGTTTTCAGTATGAAACGTCATTAACGTCACTTTCCTTGTAAAGAAGATGATAATGATTTGACGTGATTTAATGTGCGGCGTGACTACTTAAAGCCCTTGCCACACGCCAGGACTACACGGGTAGCCCCGGAGCGGCTCCTTGTGTTTAACGTACAACCAAGATGGGCTTTGTTACACGAGGCTGTGGCATCAGGTGGCAAAGCCAGGTTCCGGCGGCTGCTCTTCTTCCTGGGTCGGTCGGCCCTCAGCTCCCGGATGGGTGGGACCTTCTTGTAGATTCCTGCCGGGCTCAACGATGGTATAGTGGCCACAGGTCTTTCCTTGTTACAAGCCGTCTTACAACCGTCAATAACTCAGTGAAAACAAATTTTTACACTAGATTTCTATTGTCCAGATAATCAATGTCTAAGTTTTTTCATCCGCCACAAAAGCGATGCCATTTTTCTGTTTTGATGGCTTAGCACGTTAAGACTTTCCCTTTTTATTAGATGGAAAACGTCATTAAGCTATGCTGGTGTTTGCTTAGATTACATCAATCTGAAACCACTGGTATGTAATTAAAACTAATACAATTTTTATAGATGTTTTGGGATACTGTGACATATTTCAGGTAACAGTTATACGTGGCGACTTTCAGGATTTACGATCTACGTATCGAATGACAGTAGCACATTAGGTACAACGGTTTATATAAACAATGGTGGCGTATCAACAAATCCTGGACCTCCATCAATGTCAACATTCCCTTGTGAGGCCACAGGACAATACGTGACAATACACAAGTCAAGGGCGAACACCTGTACATCCTCTTCTGGATCAAAAAACTACTGTGCGCAGCTAGAACTTTGTGAAGTTCAAGTTCTAGGTAAGAAACATTTTTGTGTTCTGTCAAGTATTTTTTTTTTGGAGACAAATTACAACTATATATTATTCATGTTACATTGAAGTATGAATCAATATCAATATAAATGATAGTGAAAGTGTTTGGGGTATTTTATGCATGATGGTACAACCTAGTTGTCTCTTCTGAGATGGTCCTATATTATTCGAACTTGTTTTGGTATACTCTCAGTTAGCATATATATTTGTTATCTTCAAATATTTGTTTTAATCTTTTAATAGTCCACTTACAACAGAAACGTTTTATGATAACGGCAGTTTTTCACATGCTTTAATTTTAATTGATTTTAATTTAATTTAATTTAATTAAATTAAGCTTTAATTTTAATTGCTCCGAGACGGTAATTTATCGTCATGCCATGTGTGTTTCAAATCCGAATATAAAGTTTTATCCGTTTATGGTCATAAACGAAAAAAAAAACGCCAGACGGGATTAGGAGTGAGACAAGGGAATTTTACCCCCATTATCTGCGAAACAGGGGACAATCAACACCGTGCCTGAATCAAAAAGATACAACACTACAAAATGTAATGCACACAACAACATATGCACAAAATAAACCAATATTCGTGAATGGTCAGCTAGGTGTTTATGACGTCGGTATCGCTTTCAAAGTGAGGACCTTAGTCTAACATTAAGATCCTTTGTTAAGAGAATACTTGTCAGCAACAACATTTTTTTTTTTTTTTTTTTTTTTTTTTTTTTTTTTTTTTTTTTTT
>JACSZP010013709.1:0-11132 GCA_016161895.1 Pinna nobilis | reverse complement strand
AAAAAACGAATCGTTTCTTTATCACCTTAACCAGGTAGTAAATATCTCTATCGGAGATATTCATCAGCGTTGGGTTGTAAACATCACAATATGAAAATTTACCTGCCTTAACCTCCATAAAAGAAAATAAGCCATTGGACAGTAATACTTCTAACAACGTAATGATCGAATTAAGAAGTCGCGCAAACAAACCTGAATAAGTTGACAAAAGAGTTCAACAAATTTCTCTCATTTGCTTATCATGATTAATTCAATAAAAGTGCGATTAACATCATAAAAGAGAATATCGGGGTTAAATATTTATATTGAATTATTTCAATAAAATTTCAGATCAAATATTTTGACAGAAATTTAGATGCAGGCTTTAGTCGATTCGGTTTTCGGAAATCAAAGTGAGTTATTAGAAAAATTAGTCAAGTGAAAATAATGTCTCAGTTTATTAAAATACTCAATGACAATAACAAGGGAGTAGGTTGTACGTGTATTTCATCTATCGCCTTATTGATAGCTTTTGAGATTTTATTATCCCTGTCTGTCATAATGCTATAGTCACACATGGCCTGATTTCAAATTTGGTCCATATGGAGTTAAAACCATATCGATCTGGTTCTACCCATATAGATCCGCATCGTAACCCCTGCATCAATTTGCAGCGTAAAACCTCATTGACCTTGACGACTCCTACCAACCCATAACGACCCCCAAAATCCTGTGCATGCCCTTTTCGTATTCCCATGGCCAACTTTTATATCCACTAGATATGGTCACAATAATTCAAACAATATAAATAGAAGAAGAAAAATTTGATGAATTTCATATTTTATGACGAGTCTGTTATTTCTTCATTATTCTAACACCAATTCTGACTTATTCAACTTTTTGTATATCTCCGATCAATAGGCTGATATAATAATATACCTCGGTGTCCTCTTTTATAGCTAAAATCAACATTACGATTATTCGCAACATAATAAACAGGGTAAAGTCAACATATTCTGTAAATATTTCCTTGTCGTGGTTGAGAATAGAGAGGGAGGGATCACGGTGCTGACACCGAGTTTGACATCAAAGATCCATTGTTGACAGAACAGCTGACTTCCAATATCGTCAGTTTCCAGAGAATAAATATTCAATACTATACCATTGTTCAACGATTATTTTTTAAGGTTATGTACTATATACTTTTTTGTTTCCAGAAATAAAACAGGAATTATTCAATTTTTCTGTAATACTTTTCGAGAGAAGAGAATCATTGTGTTATTGTATTATCCCCGCTTACGCCCATCAGTTAAATTGCTACAAACGATTCGTTTGGGGTAGTTCTAAGATTAATTGATTTACAAATTCATCACACAAATACACAGCAGGACGTTTTTCCGGTTTTTTTTTTAAGTCTCCGAATTTAACACAAGCGAACAAATATGATTACTCTTTCTTATTGTTAGGGTAAAAAAAAAATCAAACAATTGATTAATATTGAAAAATACATGTACTATGAATAACATTGTGAGCCAAATGTATTTCCTAAACATTTTTCAAATTTACTTTTATAATGATACAGGTAATGAGAATATATTCAAACTTTGCAAGGCAAAGATTTACAAATATACTTTTGATTATTTTCTTTCTTTTTTTTTTTGTAATTTGATGAGCAATTTAATTAACATGATTTTGGCAGAAGCGAATGTACAATGTATATGTACAGTGGTGTAATTCTCACAAAGATTCATTTGGGGCTAAAGATTACTAAGATATGTAACGGTACATGTAATTGAATAAGTTCTTTCATTTATTCATAAATTCAGCTAATCATGTGCTATCGCATGTATCATTTCATTTTTCCATCCATCCATCATTCATTCATTCACCTACATGTACATATGTAGGCTACCTACCTCCCTCCCTCCCTCCCTACCAACCTACATGTACCTTCCAACCTGTATGTACCTACCTACCTACCTACCTACCTACCTAATTCCTTCCTACCTATACAATGTATGTACCTACCTACTTATGTACAACAAAACCTACATGTACTAACCTACATGTACCTACCTTCATTCCTTCATTCATTTATTCATGCATTCATTCATTCCTTTATTTATTCATCATTCATTTATCTAACTATCTATCAATTTATTTATTTATAAATCATTTCACTCTTTTACATGTATATCTGTTTTTTCTATTGATCAATGATTTCTACAATTCCACTGCACATAGGTTTAAAGATAAAAGTGCCACACTTCAAAAACTCATTTATTTCAATTCAATTTTTTGAAATTTAGAAATAGACACTACCTATAATTGTTTTCTATGTTGCCATGGCAATTTTTGTCCTGTCCTTTTCATCGGCCATTGTTGTACACTCCCCCACCTGCCTGTACATCTGCCCGTCACTGTTTACCTGTTCGTTTTGGTATAAACATGTGGTACTTATCTTTCTGTCAATCAAATTTCATATAAATGGATGCATCTGCTGGTCTGCCTGTCTGTCTGTCCAATTATCTGCAATTGGCCTCAGTGTCTGGGTAGTTTATACATTACGCATCAAATCTATCAATCCATCCGTCCTTCAATCCATCCATCCTTCCTGTTAGGCATCCATTTATCCATCCATCCACCCACCTCTTCATCCATCTATCACCCATCCATCCCTCAATTTATCCATTTACCCATCCATCCCTCAATTCATCCATCCATTCCTTAATTCATCTATTTACCCATCCATCCTTCAATTCATCCATTTACCCATCCATCCCTCAATTCATCCATCCATCCCTCAACTCATCCATCTGTCTATTCATCCATCCATCCACTACCCATTCCATCCATTCATCCATCCATCCATCAACCCACTCAGCAAGCCATCCATCTATCTATCCATTGTTTCATCCATCTACCCACCGACCCATCTTTCTGTCCATCCACCTATCCATTCACTCACCAACCCTTCATCATTCCGTCAATCCATCAATCCATCTACCCACCTACAATGTATATGTACATGTACACATCAACCCATCCAAGTTAGGATATCAGTTTTTTTTCTCATATACCACTGCCATTATAAATAAAATTACTTTTTTAGCATCATTTTTTCAGCACTTTTGCATAAAATGATACAATTGTAGGCCTAACATACAAACATGTGTATAAGATATACACTGACACTTTTTCATCAGTTTTGTTTACAATTTCAATTTTTGAATAATTCAATGTCATTTTAAAATCTCTTTTTTCCAAATCAAGTGTCAGCTAGAGCAGTGGTCAAATGACTGGACATTTGGTATCATATTGATCGCATAGTGAGAATGATAGCCACTGTCCATCCCTCAGGACTGGTCACTCATCCTGACAGATTTCATACATGGCTGACCGAAATCAATCTCTTTTTATCAAACAATTATTCACACACTAATGACTTTATAATTAAATTTGTGAAATTTACACAAAACCCAGGGCTGGAGGCCATTTTCTGAAATCTGAAAACTAGGTCATCACAACAAGACTCACTACCCTTCATTTGATAAGGAATTCTAAAGATAATGAGAAGGATGAGAAACTAATTTCAAAGTAGACTTGATGTAAATAAATTTAAACGAATGTTTTGATACACAAGATGAGAAAATCTCCGAACAACAAAAAACCCCAGGGATGAAACCTGAAGTGAAGTAACATTACATTTGGGATGGGAGAATGATTAGGTGATTTGTTCAGTCTCAAAAACCCCTGCAGGGAAATAACGCTACCTGTTAACTTAGAATTGTGAAGAAAGTTAGTTACCTATACTTGGTGATCATGAATCAAACTCTGTGCTTTTTTTTCATGTACATGTAGTAGTAAGGAAAATTATACTCTTATGCTTTGACTAATGAAATACAGTGGAACCTGTCTTTAGAGATCACTGCCATTGATTAAATCATTGACCCCTCAGACTGAAAAATGAACTCTTCTAATCAATGAAAAGGATCTGCTTAAAATGGGGGAGGGGGAGGGGATGGGTAAAGTAATCATATAAATAACACCTGTCATGAGAGACCACCTGTCTATAAAGACCATATTTGCATGACAAAAAGGGTAGTCTCTCAAGATAGGTTCTACTGTATCAACATAATCAATGCTACTCAAGGCTAGATGAGTTATAGATGGATGCCATCTGTGGGTACCCCGCTTCAACACTTAGGGGTCAACATTTTTACATTTTTATCAAAGGTCTCACAAAAATACACATGTATAACCCTTAGTTTGAGACTTTTAATCTTTATGAATACAGTAGAACGTGTCTTGAGAGACCACCTGTCTAGAGAGACTACTTATAAGAAAACATCACATTTTTTGAAGCCATTTTCTATATAAGACCTGTCATATAGAGACCACTTAGATTTAAAGACCACATTTGCATGTGAGAAGGGGTGGTCTCTCAAGAGGGGAACCATTCACTGTACATTGTTTATCGATGTATTTCTGTATCGATTGTTACCCACAACGAATGAGCTGACAGACGAGGCATCTATTGTACCTGTATCATCCAACACTTTAGAAAATAAAAAATAAAAACGGGAATATTCTCATCAATTTTGCCTCATAATCATCGTTCAGAAATGAAACAGTGTAATGTTGATAATGCTCGTCAATGTTGGTAGTCTCACAAGAAAACATGCATGATATATTCTGTCGTAATAAGTTAATAACGGAGTGAAATAATAAATCGGAGCGAAATGAATCAAGGATATTTATCGGCTTAGCGCAGCTAAGCCTTAACTTATAAAGCACCTGTGCATCCCAGTGTTATATAACATATAATACCACGGCAACCAACTTTTATCGATATAGCCTTTGACATCAATAATGGCTTCCTTTATCTCTTAATTAAGAAAGTCGTAATAAAAATACTACATTGTAGAAGCAATTGCAATTAAGTAGACACACATGCAGTTTCTCTCACAGCCATTAGCCAATAATTATGATCTTGACCTCGGAGATGATCATTAGGTCTTTTCTCTGATACAAAGTTGAGTTTAGAAAGTTTAATTGAAATTTTTTCGTATTTCGGATGGTATCGAAATTTAACATGCCTCATTACACGATGATACAGTTAATATATTTCTGTAAATCACGGCAAACAATGAAGTGCCGATGATTTCAAGGAACGGCAAATCCATCTATTGTCATTCCTCGCTCCATAATGAAAAATGTGTAATGCCCAAATCAATATGGAGCTCAATCATGTCTTGATTATTCCCAATGATTTGACTCAAAATCTTCAAATTAGTGCTATTTAATGAAGCTGATTAGCAGTCCTGGCAAACAATGACCACTGTCCACTGTGATGGACAATAGAACAATTGTCCATTCCTGAATTTATCATGGCTTACAAGTTTTAATATGACATACTCATGATGTGAGTCACATTCAAGGAACAGCCAGGATGGGAAGGAAAAAAGTCAAAAGGGGAGACAACTCTAGTTATTTTCTTCTTTTTTTATATTAAAAGAAATTTACATTGCAAATATTCAATTTCACTTAGTGATAACTTGAGTTTAATAATTCTTCACATTGATACTCCGTATATATTCACCATTGCATAATATTAATGCTAGCTGGATGCCAGAAGGGGGTGTGCGTACCTAAGTTTAATGGTTAAATAATTGAACTTATAAACTCACAAAACTGCATTCTCATCCGTTGTTCAAATCTCTCGATTTTCATTATTTTAAAGAATTTTTCATAAAATTGTTCTCCCCTATGCAAAACTATAAATTCCTAGTAATATTAAGTCTCTCCCATAAAATTTTTTAATTTCTTCCACGTTCATTTATCATGGTTGGCAATTCTGTACAAGTGAATTTTTAGTGGTTTGTGATGGTCTCTGAACAGTTAAGAGCATTACTTGCGCTTTTGACCATTTAGTAGTCCCACCTCTAGTCTATGGCGGTACAAGCCCCACAGGAACCTTAAATGATTATGGGAGAAAGTTTGGCCAGTAGTGAGAAAGGCTGGTGGTCTTCCCTCCCCCCACATCACTGCAGGTTTCAATACCTTAAAGACCCCCCCCCCCCTCTTTACAGCCAGAAGTGCTGAGCATAGGACAAATTCTACGCTCTTCTACGGCACAGGGTAACGCTTCCATATAAGTGAAAGATTTTTGAGTGGGGCGTTGTACAACAACACAACCAACCAACTAACCAATAGACAAATTTCTCCTTCACCACCAACGACAGGGTGCCACCGACAGGGTGCCACCGTATGACTACAGATTGTTACATAACCAAAAAAAAAAAAAATATCCACTTAGGAGGAAATCCTTATTTTGATTGTTTATATTATCAGGTTCACATTATACTTTGAAGTTTCTTAAGTCGTCAATTTCACCTGTCTGGCTAGCAGTTCACAGTTAGTTGTCGATAGTGTCACAAACATTTTGTATATAAAGTTTTTCCTCACTGTTTATAGGATTAACCCTAGGTTTACTTAGAACACATTTTAACTTCAAAGATGTTTCTTAAGTAAGTTTTTCTTGAGTACATCAACACAATTTTGTCTCGACCTTGAGACTTTACTCATCCATGTAAATTAAGATGTGATAATCTATCTAATTAGATTCAAATTTTGTTTTGCTTGTCACAGATTTCAAACAAAAACGAAGCTACTTTTAAAGGAGATTATTTCAGTCCTTCATTGTTAAACAGAAATAATTCTATTCTTTCGAGTCTCTTCCTCATTTGTTTTGTTGCAATTCGAACAGATAATGTGAAATCCTTAATACCCATCTACCTTTTTTTATGTGACCTTTTGAACTTATTATGTCAGGTAATTTGTTGTGTCATCAGCTTTAGTAATTAGCGGATTAAGAGGACTTCGTTAATTTCCGTTCCTGTGAAAGTTTTCACGTCTTTCTGTCAGGAGTCAATGTTCGATGAAAGTCTCTTTACACTCACGAATTGTAGCCTACAGCAGTTTAACCTTCACCTTCAGAATTGAAGAATTAATTAATCAAAGCTCCCCTTTGTAAAAGAAAAAAAAACTGTGAAATACCAATAAAACTAAAATTACTCAAATCCACATTAGAGGGTCAAACCACAATTTTTTTGGGGGGATAGCTTGACCTTAGCTGCAGTTGCCAGTAATATTGCATACATGTATCTATGTACATGTACATGTATGTAAGAGTGCAGGAATATTCTGAAAGGTAATACATGTAAATTGTCTTTATATTTTTTTTTTCATGTGTCCTACATTTAAATTCAGTAGGACATTTATATCTAGACCACTTTAGTGGCTATGTAAAATTGGCCTGATTAATGAAGTATAGTCATCTAGAAAAAGTTGAAATAGCCTAAAATTGTTATTAATAGACTGAATTTTGGTGTTCTTTGTCAACTGTGCATGAACTTAATTAAATGACCAATCTTCAATTGTTAATTTGTAAATTTATAAGCATAACCTGGGGTGAATACCGGTAAGCATCTTGTAATCAATGCAGTGTGACATCATTACATGTATTTGAATTAATTGATTTAGGGGAAAATGAAATTGACATGTAACTAATATACTTTTGTATATACAAATAACATAATACATAGGTAATCAAAACTACATTTGTTTTCATGTTATTTTTTAAGTGAAAAATTGGAAAATATATATTTTAAAAAATAAGTAAATTAAATGAATATCTGAAGTAAAAAAGAAATGCAATTCAATTTTCCTTGGTACTTAAGTTGTATTACTGCTTTACTCTGTATTATTCAATTCAAATTACGTTTCAACTGTTTTGTTTATTCATTTTTGTACATGCATTCCACAAATGAAATTTGAAAAAAAAAATCTGAGGGAATTTTCCTAGATATACAGGTATATACTAATTACAATTTTTCAAATACGGGATCAAGGAGAATATAGGGATGATGGCATCACATAATTAGCATATTCAATGTGATTTTTTTTCTATCATCTAAATTTATTTCATTAGTTTAAGGTACATTTATTCTCTAGTTAAACATATGCAATACATCTGACTTTCCAACCTTGAAATATTTTCATGGGGGAGATTTTTAAAGCTCATTGGTGGAGACTCTAAATTTTTCAAAGAATCAGCATGAAAATTTAAATATTTCATGATGGAGATAAACATTTTGTAAGAAATTATCAAAATTGTTCATGAAAAATAGGGAGTCTGCCTATTTGTGGGGGTGACTTGGCGATTAGTATATACGTTGTAACACATGCATGCAGACATGATGGATTGCAGAGGGCCGTGTAATTGATAAGACCTAGCTAGATCATACACTCAATATATCACTATCATAAAATCCAATTCATAGAGAGTTTTGTGTTCTTAGAATGAATGAGGCTATATTCATCTCAAAATATTTATTTTAGGTGTTGGATCAAAGGAACTTTTGTGTAAACTGTGAAAGTTATAAATTCTGTGGCGACTGTTGCTATATTTGCAGATTAACAAATATTTATGTCTGGGGTATGAACAAAATTGCATAATGTTTTGAAAATATTTGACATTTTTGAATTGATATTGGACACGGTATTCAATCACACACCAATTTATTTTCTTAATTCAAATCATCAAGTTTGTGATGTAACGTCTGTTGATTTTGAAATGACTTCTCTCTAACCTTAATCAGCGGCTAATGTCAACAGATCCTTGACATATTGACAGAACTTGAAGGATGATCACTAAGTAATCTATACTTATTCTCACTTTGCCCAAAGGATATTTATTTTAATCCCACAGGCTTATTCAAAAATTTGAACCTGACATCTTTAGAAAATGGACAGAAGCTGATTTGCTGACCATTGTAACTGACCATATGTTTGTTTCAGCCTGTGGCCATCTCTTGTCCGAGTGGTCATTTGTGTCTGATTCCGATCTACAAAAGACTTCCTCAGAGTAATTTCATGTTTAATTAAAGTTATCAAATTTGGTTTTTTTCTTTTTCCTGTCTCGACCAATCAGGTGGGAGGATTTCGGGAATTTTGTGGCATGGCTATCATGTATCAGATAACGGATTACTGCAGGCTAAAATCATCAGAATTACAAATCATGGCTGTTAAATAGGTGGGATTCTATTAAATTGTTAAATAATTCTCTCCTGTCTCTCATTGCATGGTGATGGCCATGCTGTATGGGTCATTAGCATTGTCCATGTACATAAAGTGACCAGTGGAGTTGCAAACTTATATTTTTGCGATCGTGACAAATCCTAAAGATTGAGAATTAATTATCATCTACATGTTCATATGTGCACTGTGTCTGAAGTCTGATTGATAAAATTTTTTGGGATAATTATATTTTACGATATTCTAAATCAAGGTAAGTAATTTGATATACATGTAAATAAAATAGATTTTAATTGAAATCAAAATTTCTTGGCCAGATTTTGTTTTTGATAGTTTAGGGAAAAAGTTTCAAATACATTTTGTAAAACGGACTATGAAATTCAGGATACATCTTTTTGTAACACACATACATGTAACCTACATATAAAATAAATATAGTTTTGTGCCCTTCAATTTGAGAAAATTCAAAAGAAATCAATTTAAAATGTTTACCGTAAATTCATGTACTATTCAGAATTATCAATGACTTCATAATCAATGGGGGAGATTTTCAGTCTCATCGGGGAGACTCAATTTTACTAGGACTTAAATTGGTAGGAAAATTTTGGTCATTAATGGTGGAGATGTTCATTTTTCCTTAAGATATAAAAATTTTGCATGAAATATAAGATCAAGTCTCCCTACCTATGGGGTAGACTTGGCAAGTGTAACAATGTTTTTTAGAATTTTAATGGTATTTTCCTGAAAAAATATTGACAGAAATCTATATTCTGTGTAAAAAATTCTATCGTTCAGAATGTTTACTAAAATTAAATTTAATACATCGTAAATGATAAATTCAAAACTTTTGAATTTGGTGACTCATTTTTTTATCTTTAATCATAATGTCTTTTTTTAAAGCATAAACTTCTATGTGTATATTTGAGTAATTCAATATCATTAGATAATTACATATAAGTTTTGGTTATGGAAGAAAACATTAGATTTTACTTAAACTCAAATATTTCTGATACGCCGATCAGTTGGCCTATACACTTCACGTAATCTTCTATAAAAATGTTTACACATAATTTAGCAAATTACCTTATTTTTGAAATCACATGATTTTTCGTTCGATCATATATATCAAGGATAGAAAAAAAAACTAAAATTATCCGACAGGATATTTTACAAGCTTTATGATCACAAGTTTCCGAATAATTGCTCCATTAGTGTTTAAAATCGGGATGTTTCGATGGCGGCATATATAAATACGTTTAATTATGTTTATGTTCATCTCATAGTGAAAATCAAACACATTTCGTAGAGGACTTTTATTTGATAAAGATGACTTCAGCGAAGTATCAATGACTTATTTTGTCCGATTTCGGTCATTTCGTACGTTTCAGGTGAACGTCTCAATTGCTCGTTAGATTTGTCACACAGGTGGTAGTGTAGTGGTCAATAAAATCGAGGATTTTATGTTTTTTCTTCAATGGTCAAGCCTTATAGTGTCCATTAAAAACCTGTGGTCATCTAAAATTTAATGGACGATATATAGCTCAGTCTCTTTATTTACATTGATAATTTAGTGGCTTGATCCATTATAAACAGTTGTATATGTATCTATATAGGGGTACAGGTATAAGTACAATCACCGTATGTGTTTGTCATACGATATTTACTTCTCGTCCACACATATTTCATCTTGCCGTTTAAATTTGTTTTAGCCTTTCATGTTACTTTCAACAAAATTTCAGCAGCATGAAGCTGATGTAGGGCCTTAGAAATGTTGACATGCAAAAGTAAAACAAATAAACCGTACCCAAATGCTAAGGATCCATAATGACTCTATGGTTAGTAAGTTTGCCTTATAGCTGATTGTGAGGTTGTGAGTTCGAATCTATTGCAGTTCACTTTCCCCGTCTTTAGGATTAGAGAGTAAAAACAGATGTCCTGTTTCACAGTAGGCGTCAGCATGTTTAAGAACCCTCCCTGCTCGATGGCCATAAGTTCCTAGTAAAGGCCAAATTTACTGCACTTTACCGTCATACTGTATGTTGATGTCTCCATAT
>JACSZP010013705.1:0-13927 GCA_016161895.1 Pinna nobilis | reverse complement strand
ATTACGAACAAACAAACACCCATAGTAAACACGTCTTTTTAAAAAGCTAGATACATAATTTATGCACAATATACAGTATTATACACCTAAAGGTATTGTATGACTTTTAATTCGATGCATTTTCTTCTATCAAATCAAAGAACCAATGAAATGTGGTGTCTGATTTGTAAATATTTAATAAAAGTCCAAACCAACTTTTTTCAATCGTATGACAACGGTAATAGTGTTGAACATTCATTCAATTAGAATCAGGGGGCCTCCGTGGCCGAGTGGTAAGCGTGTTCGACTTCGAGCCGAGGGGTCAGGGGTTCGATNNAAACCGAGGTCCCGTGTCATAGTAGGTGTTGGCACGTTAAAGAACCTTCCCTGCTCTACGGCCAGCAGTGCTGAGCACAGGCAAAATGTGTCGCCCTTCACCGGCACACGGTGACGTCTCCATATGAGTGAAATCTTCTTGAGTGGGACGTTAAACAACAACACAACAAGAACAATTAGAAGCACTTGTGCACAGTGCTATAAACATTATTTGTAAATAGAAATGTACTGACCAGAACATACATATACATACAGAGATGTATGTATATAGACATCTACACAAGCTTTTGCACAACAAGCAGACTTTGTCACAGGCGTTTTGTATTACTTGGAACCTGTGTAAATTGTCTAACTAAAGATCAGATATGTCCGGACCTTTCTACCCATCTTTGTTGTCTTATCACTGTATACAGCGGAGCATGATTTGTAATTTCAGAAGATTAAATTTGCTCAGACGACAATATTAATAAATGATAAAATACTATCATTTACAAATATCAAGTTGTTAATCCACGCATCTTCACTGTGTTAAAAAACTTTTCACATCTTTAAGTTAAATAGTTACTAGTACTGTTTATACATAAAACATATCTGTAAAATAAGAGGAACACTTGAGCCATCCGCACCACAAGTCTACACGCATACACCTCGCGACCCGTCTTTGACAATGCAGCACAGACTATGTTTATCACGAGGCTTACCACGGTTTCCAACCTTTCACACAGTTTTTATGCATCGTATAACATAGCACAGCAGATCTCTCGTGATCCTCTTAACACAGTCTGTATTAAATGTGTCTGCCTGTGCTAATTTAACATAAAAAAATTGAAATCACGATGTAGCTACAGACAATACTGTAAATCCAATACTTTTTACGAATCTAAATTTAGACAAATATATATTTATGCAATTATTCACGATATTATATTTTACGCGTGTACATTTTAAGTTGAACTTAAATGTTCTATGATGGTTTTTCATGGAAGATTAGTTTTTTTAGCGAAGACTATGTTTTCGCGAGTAAGTGATATCGTGTAAATACGCAAACGTAAAATTCTCGCGAATAAAACTGGATTTACAGTATACAAATACGTGTTAAAACACATGGTCGTTTACTCTTCGTGATTTCCCCGAAAAGTCCATTTTCACTCATTGCCCACCAAAACACAGTCTATTTGTACATATATCAATGCTTACCGAAACAGGCATCCAATGACTGACCAGAAACCCATCGATTTGTGGATTGTAGGGCTCGCTCTATAATTAGCCATATGGCGATTGACTGTTTTTTGTTTTTTTTTGGATCGGCTAAAATAAGTCATGATTGACTAATTTTCTGACAAAAACATATTTTTTATCCTGACATTTTATAAAATGTCTCAAATGCATGGTTTTAGATATTTAGATAAATTATCTGATGTTACAGGTTTATTGTTGCTGTAGTGGTATTTAACGTCCCACTCAAGAATATCTAACTCATATGGAGACGACACCATGTACCGGTGAAGGGCGACAGATTTTGCCTATGATCGGCACTTATGGCCGTAGAGCAGGAGGGGGGGGGGGGTGTCTTTAACGTACCAAAACTTCTGTGACACGGGACCTCGAATTTTACTGTCTCACCCGAAAGACGGACGGCCAACCGCGGAGTGGCGCTACGCGGATTCGAACCCCGGATTTATCGTTCCGAAGTCGAATACGCTAACCACTTGGCCACAGAGGCCCCTTACAGGTTTGTAAAAATAACATGAGGAAATAAAGAAAGAGTTATTCAAAACGTATGAGAAATAACGTCAACAATAAACAACACTGATGTAAAATAAATTAGATTTACCGGCTTACTTGTCATGTATCCCTTAAATGCAATTCATCCCGAACAGATAACTATCCGGTCAATTCTACATATCCGATACCAAGATCAAATAAACGGGTAATACTAATTAAATCATCTTGTTGAAGTAAGATAACATACCCAAATGACGATTGTGAGCTTTTCACATTCACTAAATGAAACTCAGTTTGCACTCTCTGTTTGAGCTTTTGTCGACAACTACATATTCCTTATTTCAAAATACAATGCCAGCATTAATCCATCGGTAATATATACCAAAAAGTAAAAACAAAAACAATTAAAACATCACCAGAACCTGATCGGAAGAAACTTTTTACAATTTGTGTACAAATCATGCTCTATGTAAAGACCACCTCCCTATATAGACGGGTTTTCTTGCATTCCTATAGAGTTCTCTATGCACAAGTTTTACTGTATTTCTCAGTCTTTTCGCCGTATCTCCTATCCCAAGATATCAGCACCTTGAGAAAATATTCAATTATCTTGCTATGTAAAATGGTAAAAAAGGTATCTATCCGCAGCTCACATTATGCTAGTTGTCGCTTCGAGTCCCAGGTCTAAGGAAATAATGACTTTATATGATCCAAAAGTAATGGAACGGAGAAGCTGAGAACATGAAAATTATTGTCTCCTTCAGGCTCTTTTTTAAAGAATGTAATAACTCTGCTAAAAGGGAGATAACTAGCAAAGAAAATCTAAATCTGACAGAGCGATGCCTCTCTTAAGCAGAAGATCGGTATCATTGTAAATATTAGTGTAACAGCAGAGTATCGCTGTTTTTGCTGTCATTGCCCATGTTAATGGTTTTGTGTTTTACCTCACAAAATGTTTTGCTGTTATAATGCATGTTGAGGTGTGTATTAGTGTTGTACGCTACTTTCAACACAAAATAAAAAAATCTTTTGGTTTTCATTGAACATGTTGGGTGTAAGGTTTTAATGTCGCTACTTTTAATGTAAAACTAACAGAGGACCTTTTGAATTTTACTGTATACGTTGCAGTGTTAGTCTTATTCGCTACTCAGTTTAACGTTACATTAAGGTCTGAAGATCTTGTCTTTTGTAATTGTACTTATTAAAGTTTAAGTGTTGTGCAGCAGACGATTTTGTTGTTGTTGATGTTGTTGTTGTTGCCATTGTTATTGTACATGTTAAAGTATTGTCTGGCATAGTCCTCGAGCGAAAACATCTTAAATTTGAAATCCGGCCGTTAATGAAATTTATGATATTTCGGTCTATTAAATAACACAATTCTTTTAGACGTGTTGTAGATAATTTTAAACTTTTTTTTGTATTTCACTGCAGTCGGATAAATGTTTTGAGACAAAAGTATTCTATCATGAGGGGGCTGACATTACGTTTATGTGAAGAAAATCTTTTGTCAAGCTTTTTGAATGGGTGGATCAAATGATTTCTTCCTTCATATTGACTTACATAGGTTTGTAGATGTATATTTTAATTTGCATTTTTAAAACACGTTAAAAGAGTTTACCGTTGAATGTAAATGTACAGTCGAGCCAGAATATATTTGAAATATTTATGGAACCGAAGTGGAATTTAATTAACAGGATTTTCAAAATAACGAGATTTATACAGTAGTAAAATTATTTCTCTTTGAAATTAAGATTATTTGAAATAGACATCAGATTTCAATATGATAGGGTTCAGTATAAGTGAGTTCCATTGGATTTCTCTTCAAAAAGGATGTTGCAAAGTGCTCATTTTGATGTTACATTTTAGAAATCCAAAACTGACAGCAAAAGGTTTTGTGTAAAGCTTGTCATAAGTTAGATCTTATAACTGCTTTAATACTTTGGACTGTCATTTCCTTTCTGTTCTTGTTTTGAGATACATGTATTTGTATTTGGCAATATTTTTACTTTGTACAGATTTGTTCAAAACTTCATATTTCATTGAAAACTTCTTGGTTACGTCTATTGAACGTCGTTACAAAAATATTAGAATTTTTAATTTATGTATGGTATAGAATAGCTAAAAGTGCATGATTTGTTTTTCAAATAAAAGGAAATGCGCTTTGCTTAATGGTGAGTCTACACGTACATTCAAATGATGATTCACAAATGAAAAATTACTTATAATTGTACAAATGTTTCTAGCTGAATAATATGAAATTAATTTCCAACACTTATATGGCCGTGCCTAATAAGTTGGAAGTACAAATACGTGTCAACCTGATTTCTGTATATACAATTAAAAGGGTAGTATCATTGCATGCTGGTGTACGTGTTTCTCTATAATAACACTTATACATAATGCTATTATTTTGTAAAAAGCTTATGCTTGTCTTTGATATCGCAGCATATTAATTCCCAAACATTTACAGTCATCTATATATAAATGTCAGAAACATAAAAACACGATAGTTTGGACGACGTTGAATTATTCTAACATGGACTTTCCGGGATATACACTCCGGGATATACACACCTTCTGGAACATGATCCCACTCCTGAATTTTCAGAGGTCCTTAAGCTTGTTTGTCTTGTAGTCTGAAAATTTGCATATTCCCTCCTGAATTGTAGACACTTATAGAACGACAATTTCATATTAAATCTATGGATAGGATGACTTATAATTTACGTTTACAATTTACACTCAATTTATTTATTTTCATCTCTAGTATGGCAAAGAACACAAGGTCTAAACAGTAAACAGTCATACAGAAGCTGTTTTGAATATTAAAGAGAAGGATTACCAGTAAGGTGACGATGAACATCTGTCAATTGTAACAGGATGTAAACTTTCTTTTTATTTATTTACCGTTATTACAAATTGAATGTGGGGCCTCCGTGGCCAAGTGGTTAGCGTGTTCGACTTCGAGCCGAGGGGTGAGGGGTTCGATTCCCGCAGCGCCACTCCGCAGTTGGCCGTCCCTTTCTTTCGGATGAGACAGTAAAAACCGAGGTCCCGTGTCACAGTAGGTGTTGGCACGTTAAAGAACCATCCCTGCTCTACGACCAGCAGTGTCGAGCACAGGCAAAATTTGTCGCCCTTCACCGGCACACGGTGACGTCTCCATATGAGTGAAATATTCTTGGGTGGGACGTTAAACAACAACGCAACAACAACAACAACAACAACAAATTGAATGTTCTTTTTGTCATTGGACAAAGTTAATTAAATGTTTATTAATAAGCATCCGATGCTAATGTTCGTTTTGTCATTGGACAAAGTTAATTAAATGTTTATTAATAAGCATCCGATGCTAAACATTGATAAAAATAGTGCTTGACTCTCTTAGACTTTTACAAAAGGTATATGTTTATTTGAATAACAAATAAGAAGTGTTCTATAAAACTGAGGACACCCGATGGCAATTTAACCGTATGTAAAACAGAATAAGAGCCGCGTATAGAGGAGTATCTAAAGTAACATCTTAAGAAAAGATATGTGTATATGTGTATACAAAATGGCCTACCCATGAAACGATATCCGACGGGGTTTATTTGTTGACATTAAAGAATTAAATATACTACCTTGATTCATATTGACTCTGATTAAGTCTTGTATTCTTTTTTAACAATAGTTAGTGCACTATGTTTAAATGTCTTGCCTTGTTAACCCAGCGATCACGCTACTACAGAGCAATAATTAATTTCACGGTGTTTAACTAAGGTACTACGAGGACAAATGTTTTCTAAAGAATAAATACATATCATCAAACATTGTAAAAATGCATGGTACACTGAAAGTAGCCAATGTTAATTTTTTGAAAGAAAAATATATCTAAAAGTTTTTTTTTAAAGTTTAAAAACAAATTGTGAAAAATTAGAAAAAATGTTGGATATATCCCTTGTCCCTATTCTTAATTAATGACGTTAACATGATAAAATCATAGATAATATGCTTTTGTCATTTTGAAGTTAAGCATTCAGCGGTTACGAATAAGCGGATGATCGTACGATCAGTGTCCAAAAGTCTACATGGATTTGGATGTTGTAATGGCACCGTGATCGGAAGGGAACTGATTAATCATATTATCCCAGGATTAAGCCATGAAATCCCGGATTTTCTGAGATTAGAGTAGCTAACGGTCACAATGGAAGAGGTAAGATTTGGCAGTAAAAGAAAAGTTTTGTTTTAAATCAGTAATAAAAGATTATGGTTTTACCGAAGGGGCATGTTCAGAACAATACGACGTCACTAGAATTTAGCCAGGGCATACAGCAACTAAGGTTTAATGTACAACTAATGTTCATGGCAGGTTGTTTGTTCGTGTCTATGGTAGGGGTACCTTTTGCTATATATAATAGGAATTATTATTCATGGGATATTTACATTTCAAGAACGGGAACATGAACACAAATTTGGAAAATAAACACAGAATGAAAGAACATCAAACAAAGTGTAAAAAAATTGCTTCTATGTATCCATGTTGGAATGATGTTTGAAGAAAGAGTACATTAAATAGTTCTAGTGGAAATAAACAGTGTTTTGGATCTAGTCATTTAGTATTTATTTACTGTTATATTAAGTTGAGTATGGCTACAACAAAGGCTGGCTACATTGGAAGTACTACAACTGCACGTTTTACTCCTGAAAATGTTATGACACAACCTTATAGGGTATGTATGCTTTATAAAAATAAATCAAAATTCGAAACATTATTATCTTTGTTTTGAACATGATACTAAAAAAACAAACATATACATATAAATAATAAGTGTATGTTTTAAAGATATATATTGAGTAAAGAATTCACGATATTACTACTTTCTATTGAAACACAATTCATTATACCAGCGTTTGACCGAAAACTACAAAAACCAATATGCTGGAAAGAAAACTGAAATTAGATTTTAATAGGAAATCTTAAAATTATGACTTTTGAAACACACAAAGACACACACGCACTCTCTCTCTCTCTCTCTCTCTCTCTCTCTCTCTCTCTCTCTCTCACACTTACAAAATCTAGTTCAGATATGAACATATTTTTAAACTGGCATGTGTTGATTCGATTAAGAGTTGATCAAGTATTACAAAGTAAGGAGTTATGCATTTACTATGATGTTAGGATCAAACGAGAGTTCATCGAACAATGGATATTACAAATCGCATTAACCTTCTCACTTCAAAACATAATCAATGCCATGAACAAAAAGAAAGACCGAAACTATTATGTGACCCTGAAATTGTGTTTCGCGCTCGGAGCAAATAATTATTGTCGTGTCCAGATAATATTTCCGGGAATATCAGGCAATTATGAGGTATTACTTAATGAAATTAAGAAATACTCTATTGAACTTTGATGAATGCAGTTCCATTAGGAGTCTGTTAGTAATCTAGTTTGTTATTTACATTGCTTATACGGTTTTGCAAACGGCCAAAGTCGAATTGTTTTGTGTTACAAAAATCAAATAAAAAAATAATAATACACATGTAATAATGAAATTTTCTGAATATCTCACTACATAAAATTACCGGCGTCATTGAATGAGTATATATTTCCCTATATGTCCTGCTTTTGCATTCAGTGATTTCAAAAACGAAACCGACGCGACTGAATGAAATGAACGTGTTGTTTAGAAAGGTCTGTGCTTAAGACAAGGAAAGTTGCCATTTCAATTATGAGTGAAAGTAGAAATAATCATAACCTTGTTAATATTTCAAATGTCATCAAAGACATTTCATCTGAAACCTTATATGTCCGGACCCCCCTCCCCCTCTAGATCCGCGCATGATGACAGAATATAAAGCAAATACAAAGGTTTCCTACAGTTCATAATTGAGTATATTCGTTTAATATATTTTCCCTCTCTATCAGGATTGAATTTGTACTTCAATCTAATTGAATAAGCTAACCAACATAGAAAAGAACATCCTCATAATAACGTTAACGGTTCACAGTTATCTTTTTAAAACTTACAATTGACACATAGAGTAACATATTGTAATATTTTTTTTTCATTTCCTAACAACTAGAAACTTAGTAAACACCACTATTCCGACAAGAATTAAATTGCAATACAAGAAACCAGTTAACAACGTTATGACAAATTAAGTTTAATAACTCCATTTAACATTGTTGAGAATAGATCGATAAGATGTGGCCACACGGAAGACTTGTAAGTATATTCAATCACATATTAGTTTTAGCTGTACGTTCCTTTAGCCTGATCCCCGCCTTCAGTATTCTTAGCATCATAACTGTAGGATGCTTTCTTTTAAGCTTCATTCCACCCTTCATTATGTATAATATTCTAAACCATAACATGTGTTCCTTTAAAAGCGTATCTCGACTTTTTTATAGTACAGTGGAGCCTCTTAAATACAGACGCCCTTGTTACCCGTGAAAATGTCCGGATTAATGGAGCGTCCGGATTAGAGAAACATACTTTTTACAGTGTCAAATGCAATTTCAAATTATGTCCCTGAAGGTGAAGCGTCCGGATTATTGGCGTCCGCATTAATGAGGCTTGACTGTATGTATATACATTATGTGTATATATAATGTATATGTATATATGTATCATTGTTAAAGCAAGTTATGTTCCTTTAAGCCTCATCCCATCTTCAGCATGCGTAAAACTTAGCATAAGCTATGTTTCTTGTAGCCTTATCCCCATCTTCAGTATCCGTAGCATGATAAATGTAGGTTGCTTTCTTTTTAGCCTCATACCTGACTTTAATAGGTGTAATATTATATAAAAGCTGTGTTTCTTTTAGTCGTCTGCCTCTTAGCTTTATGCCACTCTATATGTTTAATACTGTTAGCGTTAGCTGTGTTCCGGTAAGCCTTCTCCAAGCCTTTATGTATAACACTGTTAGCGTTAGCTGTGTTCTAGTAAACCTTATCCAATCCTTTATGTATAATTTTGTTAAGGTTAGCTTTGCTTTAGTTAGCCTTATCAAAGCCTTTATGTATTAAACTATTAGTATAAGATGTATTTCAGCTAGTCTTATTCAAGCTTTTCGTGCGCATGACATGACATTGTAAACGCAAGCTGTGCTCCAGTTAGCCTTATCTCAGCCTTCATTATGAATAATCCATAGTCCATATGTATTCACTGGGCATGATTCTTAGACTATGTTAGCCTCCCCATGCTTCAGTGTGTATAACTGTTACAGTACGTTGTACCCCTTTTGGCCCCCCTCCACCCATCCCCTTTAGGCGTCAGTTTGTATTACTCTATTATAATATACTATACCCTTGTTAGCCTCCCAGGGCTCCAGTTTAGGTAGCTCTGCAGTAGCTAGTCGAGTCCCTGTTTTCCTTATCCCTCGTCGTCATTATGCACAAAGCTTTTATATTAAGCTATATCTGCTTAACTTTCTTATGGTACGTTACCCTTTATACTTTCATGATAGAATTTTCCACTCTACTTCTATAATATTAACCTTTTCTTCTTTCATTCGACTTCCTGTATTTGCCACTCTGTTATATTTCCGCTTTATCCTTGATATTTATATTCCTCCTTTTTTGACATGTAACATGATATCTAATTGCAGTCGGTTTTTTTAAAAGAAAACAATAATCATGGTGTTTCCCTTATTCATATGAAGACCTTTTCCGATCCCTTCTCTATCTCTACCATGGGCTTGTATAAAGGCTTGCATTAAGCACTCTCAACACCCCCCCCCCCCGGCCCCAAATGGTCTTAATCAGTAGAAAAGTCAATAAAATCCTAATTCTTAGAAATGAGAGGGTTAAGGATAATTGATTAATCCATACATGTAAAGTGTTCTCCCCTGGTCACTTCAGTGCCATGGTTCTATATAGCTATTATAATTTATCCCGTGATATCTGCATTACCCCCGCGCTATAATCCATCCACTACCCTATGTTCCTCAAGTAAAATGATATACAAGTATTTATATTACCGAAAAAGTATCTCCATGGACAACGAAATTATGAATTATTATTTGGTGCAATTCACATGAATAAGTACCACTTCTGTAACGCAAAATCTCTGGGGAAAGGGGGGGGGGGGTGGAGAACACTATATGCGATGGGCCAAAGTTTCCTTCTTCTGCATAGTTTATACTTTTTAATTTTATGGAAAATTACAATTGTACCGCTACATCTACTCTCAATAAGAGTATCTTTTTTTTTCTTTTTTCGTCGCAAATTTTGTGTAAAAATGCTTTATTGTTTTTAGGTACATACAATTGTCAACTACAGTGAAACTCACTCATATTGAACTTTTATTGAATTGAAATTGTTTTAAATTGCTGACTAAATTTACATTATTAACTTATTATTTTGAAAATCCCGTTTATGAGAAAGAAATTTCCGTACCCCTTCGGTTTCAATATAACCGGGTTTGATTGCAGTTCCATCTATGCATGCTTTTGATGATGAATATTTATTATTTAACGGCGTTACCGAGGGAATGATAGCATCTAATGTTCAGATGTTAAAAAAGGATATACAATGTAGTGTAGTTATATCCTTATGTTTGCTGCATGTTTATTTAGCCAAATAAGGAAATGTCACAATATCTTATAAATATATGGCTATTTGCCCTTCCTTTACAAATATTCAGACCATCATGATAAAGAGACACACCAATTCTCCAACTGGTTTACGATAAATGCAATGTCATGTTTACTACACAGAAAAAATTATATAAATACTATGATTGTGTCATGTTTATATTGTTGATGACTAAGATGAAGTTCCTTACTACTATTGATACCGACAGGTCTAATTTACAATGTTCCCTTTCTATAAATGCATATCTGAATCCAATATCTAAATCGAATACAACGTTGTGTGACGATATGTTCCTGTATCATCAGAAATGTCCAATTATGTACATCATCCTCTTACCTCGTACAGTTGATAAAAAACACTTTCTGAGTGCAGTGCTGACACAAATGTGTTATATATTAAGAAAACAAAACATTGAAGATTTTAAATTGAGGTTTTGAAAAAAAAAAAGAATTTCATTAAAAGTGGAAATCACGATCCACTATATCAAATATGAATATTTATGACTTGAAAAAGACTGCTTTAAGTCATTTTACTGTTTGTACACACAGGGAATGATAACAGACTGATAAAGCGCGTACTCTCAAGATGATAGAATGATAAACTTAAGATATTAACTTCTAAATCTGGAATACAATAGATCCTTACAAAGAAGAAAAATCAATATATTATGATAGGATAACTATCAGTGCTCCAAGCCATATTATCTTATAAGCATGGGGTTAAGAACGTACAATTTGCTGTTTTTGTCTTAATACGATGATCATCAGTATTTCGAAATGATGTCAGAATCTTGTATGAGCTTTCACGAAAGATGTAGTATTTGTAGACATCACCTTACTCAGGTAAATTTATATCGATATTACACATGATATATAATCTAACCTTTTTATGAATGCATCTTCGTATCTCTCGTATATCTCTATAACTACCTGTCCTCCTGTACATTATTATCATTTGATTAACCTGGACTGGGCACCATAAAACTTATGAATTTAATAAGTCTGAAAATATTCTCAAATCCAGCTCATTCTGGTTGGCCGAGAGACTAGATTCTCAGACTTAAGTTAATTCTCAAGTTTTATAGTGCCCAGCCTTGGTCCTTATAGAATTTTTGTACCAGTATCTTAAAGGAAGTTGATTGATATCAGGTTGAAGGTTTTTTTTCATCAGTAGGTTTATAAACCTTTACGCTCAAAATACTTTAAACATGATTTGATCCACTAATAAATAAATAAATCTAGTTTTAGTGAAGAACGTGTTCAAAATGGACAGATCCTCTAATTCACCGAGCTCTCAAGTGGGATCCACTAACCTGAATTTACTCCATCAGACTTTAATTTATTTCCGCATTGAATAGAAGCCATTTTCAGCACCCACTAGCAGATAGATAATGACTTCATACATACATAGGACAATTCTCTGGACTGTCAAGAAAGCGGTTTTCTTAAAAGTATCATTTAAGCCCATAAATATTGATAGCAATTAGCGATTTTATCATGATATATCATATAACACTATTTTTTAATATTTTACATTTAATGATACAGAGTAGAACAAAAAGTGATTCCCTAATTGGTCTTGGTTCAACGGCAACAACTAAGAGAAGGGCATCAGCCTCCAAAGAGAAAGTTATTGAAGATGATCAAGAAACAGTATTAGATTTAAAAGGTAACCATATAAAATATATTGATCAAACGATTACCAGACACCTGGTCCCATCCCGTAGAAGATTTGCATTTGTATTCCACGTTCAGAGCGTCATTATACAACAGTTGTTATATTTTAGGACAAACCTTTTCAAATATCCTTCGGTATTCTATCAATTTTACTTGTTATGATACACACACAAATATCATATATTTATTTATATCACAAATAGTCTAATGCCATTTGTTCCTTTTTCACCTCTAAAATGAGTTATTGTATCTTCCTAATATGTTTTATGATTCTCCTGTTACAGTTCAGCATATTCCGTATGACGACACAGGCAAAAGAACATATGAAAAGATATGTCAAAAGCTCGGTGTTGTGCCCTCCTCCAAAATTGTGAACAAACTAGTCGAAGCCACTAGCATAGATATAAAGTATTATGGACTTGGTCCGAAAGGAACAATGGCAATATCTGTCGCTCTTGTGGTAAGGTTGACACATGCATATTTTTAAAAGGAGAAATGTTCTTATGGCTGTATTAAACACGCATTTGAAATAAGGATTTATTGAATATTTGCTTTTCATATGCTTGCTACTTATATAATTATGAAAGTTCTGTCACTTTTTTGCTTCCTGTCACGAAAACCTCGAAAAGTGTAAAAAAAAACAACCAAAATTATCGTAATTTAAACGTTGATTCTAATTTTCAAAAAAGGTAAGTCTTTTTAACATAAAAAGAGGAAAAAGCAACATGTGTCCTGAATTTGAGAATTGTACATTTTTGGGCTAAATATTCTTAACATTCTAAATTATAAAAATATCATTTAAATCATTCTTTCAGATAAATTCCACAGTTACGACACTAAATATATGTGGCAACAATATAGACAAAACAGGCATATTGTACATACAGCGTATGATGGAGGAAAACATTACCATTACAGATTTAGTAAGTAACATATATTTATGTATGTATGTATGTATGTATGTATGTATGTATGTATGTATGTATGTATGTATGTATGTATGTTTGTATGTATGTATGTAATACTATGTTATTGTATTTTTGAGATTTCGTTCATTTTAGCCTTCCATCTTATAGTTTAGTACTAGGAAAGTACTGAAGGAATCTTCCCCACATCTTTAANNGGGCTGATTAAATGAAAATTGTGGCCAAAAATGGGCATTTCGAATATAAAAAGTAGATCCTTTCATAGATTTTCTGAGGATGTATGAAAGGAATATTCCTTAATAATTGCATGGAGGTTCTACTTTGTTCTAGTTTTGCATGCCAAGTTCTCGGGCCACTCCGCAAAAATTCCAAAGGGGACTTTGGATTCAACAAAGCGATCCCTGTAATGGATATTTCAGAGAATGTACTGAAAGAATCTCCCTAAAACAATATCTCAAAGGGGTGCTTTTAAGGCCTTGGCAGGCTTGTTAGATAATTTAGATGCTTACACGAGGGAAAATCAGAATTGCAATATATAAAAGCAGGTGACCAGTTGTTAATGCTATGTATGAAGCAGGGAAAGAGGGAGAAAACCAGTTTGCCATAGGTCTATTACAGATCCAACGATGATGGGCGTCAATGTACTTCCGGGATCTCTTGCTGCTTATCTTCAGTGGTCGTTCGACTCAATGATATATATA
>JACSZP010013703.1:254-10625 GCA_016161895.1 Pinna nobilis | reverse complement strand
CCACGTGCATTCCATGAGGTCTATATATATGTGTATACGGTTCTTGAGTAGGATGTTGGAACAAAAGTTAAGAAATCAATGAGAGATTCCCACATGCCAACTGCTTACATGGTAGGAAAATCGTTTTAATTTCCTTATTGAACAAAAATTAACAACAGAAGCCATACATTTTCCCTCAGCAAAAATCAATATTGTAACTGCAAAACTCATGCCAGCGAAAAATAAAATTACAAGCCGATTTAATGCGATATTTTGTCCCCTATGCATCCCAAAGAAAATATAGTTCTTATTATATTAATAATCCACAATGATGAGGACTCCCTGTCTTGTGTGACAAAGTGGGAGAAGAAGATACCAATAGGGCATTCAACACAAAAAATCCAGGACGGACAACACCATAGCAACAACAAAATGAGACAACACTACAAACAGTAATACATACAGCACCTGCAACTAAAAATAGAATAACACGAACTCAACTTAAAACCGACGCTGAGTTAAGGTGATCTAGAATGGTAAGCGAACCCCGCTCCACTCGCGCCACCCGTTGTGTCACTTCTGTACACTATTTGAAAATGGGACAATTTACCTAAGTATAAAAACAACACTTCAAACAATATTACACACAACATCTGCAACTAAAAATAGAGTAATACGAGCCCAACTTTAAACCGACACTGAGTTAGGGGAATCTAGAATGGTAAGTGAACCCTCGCGGTACCCGTTGTGTCACTTCTGTACACTATTTGAAAATGGGACAATTTACCTAAGTATAAAAACAACACCTCAAACAGTATTACACACAACATCTGCAACTAAAAATAGAATAACACGAACCCAACTTAAAACGGACGCCGAGTTTCGGGTGATCTAGAATGCTAAGCAAACCCCGCTCCACTCGCGGCACCCGTTGTGTCACCTCTGTACACTCTTTGAAAATTGGATAATTACCCAAGTTAAAAATATCGACAATTGTAAAATAATTTCAAACCTCTGATCTCTCATTGTTATACGTTACCAAATGAAGAGCTCCCCAAATCGGATGACGCGGTCCTAGTGGTGTGAACTTGTCGGAGACCCTCAGCCATTTTTGTTGTTTATCCCAGAATTCCTTCAATTGATATAGAATGAAAATAGTGAAGACCGCGATGAAAATCTCGATAATCATATTTTAAGTAGATGAGGCCCAGATCTGAAAGAAAAATACAACGGATTAGGAATAAAAGGTCAGATATATGTATACGTATATTAATGTTGAGCTGCTTTAAAATCAAGGATCGCTTCTTCTATCTGCCAACTAAATTCAACCAATCATTTTGAATTATTCCTTTCATGTGGAGGCTTCATAAGAGACCGTAGTTGATCACTTAAATAAATCTGTTTGAGAGGTACCGTTAAGGGTTGGCATCAGTTTAAAGTAAGAGATAATTAAACGGACGGAACACCTGAACTCACCCTTGGTTCTTGTTGTTTTGATTGTTGTTTGTGTTCTTTTCTCTTTTTGTTTTGGTCATGACTTCGTCTGCCTTTTGATTTTTTGAATTTTTGATTGCCCCTTTGGTATCTTCTACTGACACCTTTTTAAAAAGATTCTTTGAATATGATAGTGGGGACGTTTGAAACAGCATCTCATGGATGACCACAAAAGGTCAATTTTACTGTCCACTACGTTTACCTTGAAAATATTTCTTCATAATACTAATTTTATTTCGTAAATTGAGGCCTCCGTGGCCGAGTGGTTAGCGTGTTCGACTTCGAGCCGAGGGGTCCGGGGTTCGATTCCCGCAGCGCCACTCGCGGTTGGCCGTCCCTGACTTTTGGATGAGACAGTAAAAACCGAGGTCCCGTGTCAAAGTAGGTGTTGGTACGTTAAAGAACCCTCCCTGCTCTATGGCCAGCAGTGCCGAGCACAGGCAAAATTGTAGCCCTTCACCGGCACACGGTGACGTCTCCTTATGAGTGAAATATTCTTGAGTGGGACATTAAACAACAACGCAACAACAACAACAACATTTCGTAAATTAGTAATGTTAAAATTCAGTATCTTTCGTATCTTCAGAATGAAAATAAGGCGGAAGCTTATTTACATTTAATCGTGTTTTAGAATTTGTGACAAATATGATTTTACATTAAAATCATGTTATTTGATTAACTAATGTAAAAATATTTTTACTTCAGACTATTATGCTGATAAAATTGCTTTGTGTTTTGTGAAGAATTGATGATGGTACATTGAGTAACTCTGTAATATATCCACCGAAATGCCTTCAAATGAATCGGCTGTTTTACATTAATTAATTACATTACATTAATTTGAATGAATACTACTGATAATAACGGCTCGACTCGAACCCAACCGTAATGTGATTTGAGTGTTATGATATTCACTGATTTACCTTGTGACGGCAACTTGTTGAATGTATGTCATGTATTAGCTATTGCAGATGCTGGTTAGGAAAGATGATAATTCAAAGTGATAGTGAAAACTTTTAATCTGATAGAAATTATTTGCAATGATCGGTTTTTAAATGGTACGCAGTGCATGGGCATCTTCGTACCTTTATAGTTACGTACTAGATTATTGCATCAAATCTATTGGTTTAAACAATCTACTTATTAAACTAAGGCAAGTAAAAGCATTTAAAAGATTTTAATTTTTTTTTAACCAGATATGATATACTTATTTATAGAGGTACATATCCTTCAGATGGGACAGAAAAAACCGAGGTCCAGTGCCACAGTATATGTCGCTATGTTAAAGAGCCTCCAATGCTCAATAGCCGCGAGTGACTTGGGTTATTTAACTTATATTTGCCGGTACGAGATCAACCACAATAACTGTGCAGATTCACAGCAATTCATTATGAATATTGTGCTGAATTTAATATATTAAATATTATGCAATACATGTTATGATTTCTTAATTGAAATAAAATGTTTGTCCTACAAAATATTTGGTGCGTGACACTCTTTGTAATCTCTCGGTTCTACCGACTAAAAAGAACATATGTATTATGAAATGTTAACATCGTTATTCAAATATGCCAATTTCGCCGCTAATGTACCAAAATAAACTCTAGGATCATCTATTATTACAATTTTTATAAGCCAGATTAACTCCAGAGCATTAGTCAGCAGCGTGATTTAGACGAGGACCTGTAGTAAATAAAGACCCATGCATTACCTAACGTCTTTATATGTCATTCCAATGGTTTTAACAGCATTTTACTCATTTTAATCATCAAAAGGGGCCGCCGTGGCCAAGTGGCTAGCGTGATCTTGATCGTTAGATCTCGGGTTCAAGCCAAAGCCAGGCCGCGGTTGGTTGTCCCCCTTTTTCGAATGAGACATTGTCACAGTAGGTGCTGGTGCGTTTAACGACACTCCCTACTCTAAGGGAATGAGTGCCGAGCAAAGACAAAATTTTTCGCCCGTCTCCGACACACGGTGACGTCTCCATATAGGGGAAAGCTTCTTAAGCTGAATTTTAAATAAACAATACAACCAATACCTTGTCAAACTGTGTAGTACGAACATCAGTAATGATGGCTGGGGTTATTTTATGTGACACATTATGACAAAAAACCTCGTCTCAAATTTACGTAATTTTGTTGGCATTTAATTATTAAATAAAAGAAAAAAATCAAATAAAACATTTACTCTAAACTTAATCTAGATAACATATTTATGATAAAGATGCTAAATATCTGCTCAGTGTTCATAGGCCTATGTTCCATTTACACTTTGGTATAAATGTAAACAAAATAACGCAGTCATAAAATGTTAAACGTGCAAAGATAGGTAAATGTCTATGGTGAATTACCCGGATTTTAAGTTGATCTTTTATCAAGCGTTTTATATCGATCGTGTATGGTGATATACCTTCACATACCTGTGGTTACTCCAAGTACTGCCTTTATTTATCTCTTGCCTGTGAACTTTTCTCCTTCTCTGAATGATGTCCCATATATATAATGTCGTGTTTTAGCCACAGCTCAAATGTAAACTTTGTAGATGAACGATAGATGAGATCAAGTGTAACGAGTGTAATATTATTTGCGCAAAAGAGGTCAAATACAAAAGTCGGTAGATAGAAATGATTTGTCTCGCTACATCCGGTCTGCAGGTTTTTCACCTTTGTTACATCTGGTCCTGGTAGATAGACTATTTAAAAACACCGTGTTTATAAGTACTCCTTTTACATGTACAAACGCTGTGTTGTTTAGATAGCCAGATCAATGTAACTTAAGTCATAAAACACATGTAGAGGCACCATAACTGGTGTGAACCGGGAACGAGCAGGATCTGCAGATCTGTCACTTACGCGTGCTACTTATTTTGATAAATTGTCAAATCTGTGCGCAAGTGAAAAGGAATGACACATGATTGCAATACATCTTGTCACGTGTGTATGAATTATTTATTGGTGTTCGATTTTAAGTGCAACTTTGTGAATACCAGTTTAATACGGTAAATTTAATACGGTAATAGAACAGAAGTTTACATGAGAGAGAGAGAGAGAGAGAGAGAGAGAGAGAGAGAGAGAGAGAGAGAGATCAACACTTAACATTGACCATGATATGCTGCGGATTTCATAGTTATGTTTCTTTTCCCACTGCCGACAGCGTTTTATGTTCTAATTTCTTTTTTAAATGAGAAATATTTTTTTTATATAGTATTCATACTCCTATTACTCCAAACTACAAACAATAACAAACGAGCAAATATGAATTTGCGATAGCCCGCCGCAGCACAAACGGACACCAACTTATTTATCAATTTAGATAAAAATATACAATATTTGTTGAAAAAAATTACATAACTTTTGTACATTCCTTAAACACTGAATATATCATATAATGTACTCTATAGATAGGTTTTTGGATTATGTCTTTTTATTACCACTTCTTCATCAGACCCAGGGGAAAATAGAGGTAAAACCTTTAAGGAAAAATACTCTGAAACTGGGTAAGATATAAACATTTAACACACATGTTATAAAAACTAACTTAATATACTTAATCAAATAACTCCCACTAAGTTAAGTTTCGACGTTAATCGTGCGAAGGCGGCTAGAGAATGAACACTCTTGAAATACCTTACACTGACCACTANNATACAAATTTTTCCCGCTATACTTCGAACTGCGGGAAAATGTTATTATTACATATACCGTATCACAAACTGGAATTTTATCTAAGCTGTTATGAGAAAATAAGCACATGGAGACCAACCTTTTACTTCAGGTTCAAAGTTCAGTACTCTATGTACATTGAATCGATGGTTATTATAGAATTGCGAGTGTGAATGAGTTGCCTGTGACATTGATGCGATTCAAATGTCATGAACTGTCCCGGTATCTATTCATACAGCTATGGAAATAACACTTCACACCGATTTGGACATTTGATTTATATGTTTATTTCATTTCCGGTTTATCACTATTCCGGTTGACACATAAATTGTAAAATTTTTATGGCTACCTGACTTATTCTTATCGTGCGTTGTCTATTGCGTCGTCCGTCTTAAGTCGTCCGTTGTTAACCTTTCACATATTCGACATTTCCTCAAGAGCAACCAGTCAGATTTCAACAATAAAAAAGTTTGCGAACTAAAAGGGGCCCAGTAAAAAGATAAAAATAGTGATAAAGTTGGATATATCTTTTAAAAATTTTCTTTGATCTTTCTTGTTTTGAAAATCTTTGAAAAAAAAAGTTAATATCATGCTAAAACGCTAGTTTTTCAGTTTCCACTTAGTTTGACATATATCAAACCATACATTATTTGAAAATAATTACAGCAGGAGTAATATTTCATTTGGAGGAAAGGAATTTTCATTTAGGAATTATAAGGAATAAAGTTTATTTGTTCCTTTGTTATACGATATATAATAACTGTGGTCAATTTATGTTATCGAATAAAACACTTCGCGGATTTTTATAGTATAAATTTTCCCGCGCTATTTTATATAAAAACGAAACCAAATGTGAGACATGTATTTTCCAAAATATTCGAAATGATTACTCCTGTGCGTGTCGCATTTAAATGGTTTGAAGCAGGCGCGATTTATGGAGCATACCATACAAAGAAATATCATAAGGCAATCATTATCACTACTTGTATTCATTTTCCTGTAGGAATTATTGAAGATGGTTTGACAAAAGTAAATTGCAAAGTCTTTTCAGGTGAAATCACGCTAATCATTTACAAGCCATAAATATAATTATTTTTTTTTATTGTTAATTGTAAGATATATTGTAAGTTACGTGTACAATTAAGTTTGGATTAGGAAATATTGCTATATCTCTGTAAAAAATTCCTTGAAAAATGAAATGGGAGAACTGCGAAAACAACGAAGAATGTGTTAGTATTGTTCGCTGTTTATCAAGAGTTATGATATAGCACATTTACATATATCTATCGAGTAAGTAAATGTCAAAAGATAAATTGAAATGAATATCATTGGCATGAACAAAAAACAAGTCATTGTAACCCTGCCTTGATGTTGACATTGTATTTCTAGTATACAGCCAGGTATTGTATCCCTAGTAGGGTAAACGGAACCCAATCATACAAATTGTTAAAGGTATGCCGGTGAAGGGCGATGCATTTGACCAATGTTCTGCACTTATAACTGCACACTGAACAGTGAGGGTTCCGTTATCTACCGACATCCGTTAAGACACTGGATCTTGATTTTTACCGTTTCATCCAAAAGGAGGGACAGCAAACCGCAGGGCGGCGCGGGTTCAAATCCACGTCAGCAAGATCAGAAAGTGATCCGGCTAACCACTGGCATATATAGTCGAGCCTCATTCATTCGGACGCCAATAATCCGGATGCTTCACCTTCTGGACGACATTTCCAGGGAACATAATTTTCAAATTGCCTTGCAAACTATGATATGTATGTTTCAGTAATTCCGACGCTTCATTTATCCGGACAATTTGCTTGGGAACGAAGGTGTGCGGGTTAATGAGGCTCCACTATATTGACATTCAATGTTTAAAGTGTAGACATTTGGACATGAGGTACACACATGTTTGCAATAAAGAACTTTATTTTATTCAAACTGTAACAATAATGACGAAAGTTCTACACATCAAATACGTGAAAAAGCTCATGCATCATATTAGAAAAACTCAAGAAAAACAAAATCGACAACAATAACGAATTATTTTCCGTTTTCTTTTAAAAAATAATCAAAAAACAATTTATGTTGTGAAAGTTTATTCGATGGGCGATTGTTTTTTTCCAGTACTTCAGGCGATGAGAGGTTAAAAGTGAGGTGCAGAGCTACCAAACCCTCTCTACTCACATACGTGTTGAACAAAGGTCAAGAATGATGATAGAATTCTAAATGCGCGAATCTAGAGAGGGGGCCAATGAATGGGATATGGGTTCTAATAACCAAATACCTAGAATTCGCAACGTATATACATCGTGATTTATGAAAACGTGACCGAAAAATACACGTCTGGAGGATGATGTCCCCTGGTCAAACCAGTGAATGGCAAATCGGATTTATTGCCGTATATATAGGTACCTGTCTTTCAATACCTTCCCCTTCCGGGCTGTTACATGGTGTAGTTATCGGTCAATTATGTTTAAATGCTAATTTTGAGAGATTTTTTTACACATCCTTTTCCTTTTCAGGGGAAAAATTCCTGGATGTGCACCTCTTCTCGTACAGGGATTTCCTACTAGGTACAATGTATGCAGGTTACCTCAGAAATGTCACTTTATAATCGTTTTTGAACCTTAAAATTACACATTGGATCGTCAATCAAATTTAATGAAGGGCGTTAATATAAACGATCAAAAGTTAGGAGGATCATCCACTGGCATTAATCGTCTTGCTGGGTTGAATGTTAATCTTAAAAGTTGAAATCTGTGTTGAGATGTGAACTCGTAATTTGTGGACTAGATATACCTAAAATATGCGACTGACCATTAACACAAAGACTACAAACGGTCCAATTATACTCCGGTCATACTGATGACTTGATGATGCTGAGTATGCTGGTAAGATGCTAGTAAAAACAACTAGTATTGTTTTTTAATTTTATTTATTTTGTTTTTTGCTTTTTGTTTATTTTGATTTATTTTTGTTTTGAACTGATGTGATCTATTGACTTAAAATGTATTGAAAACGAACTTTTGCTCTTTTTTAAAAGATATTTCATTATGATTAAAATGTAAGGCGGAAATATTTCTTTGGTTTGAAAAGCAGCTTAATTTCATTTTTCAACTTTTATATTTGGGATATATTCGTAAGTCCATATGAAAAATATAACTGTCTGCACAAAAAATCATATTGACCTCTTTAGAATTATAAATACATTGTAATCCTTTTTATACGTTTATACGTCTATCTATAGTAACACGGGAGGGGAGCTAATTCATATCGACCCCTTGCCAGCTTGAACTAAATTTTCTGTGGTGTATTTATGTTAGCATTCAACCAGTACATATGTTTATTTATAAGATAAGTATGAATCAACGGAATTCTGTTTTGCTTTGTTTAGTATTTGGTCTGTAATTGGTTATCTTTTAAAGTATTTTTGACGTATTTGAGTGTACTATTGTTTTGGTTATAATTTTGTGTGAAGTACATGTATATAAGTGTTAATTTTGTTTTGTTTATTGCTGTTATTTGTTATTTTCAAATAGTTTTGAACTTAGCAATAAATTGGGGTTTATCTCTTCACTGTTCTCTTGCTTGTTATTCTGTTGAGTTAATTGGCAAGGAGGGTACTTCAATTACTCAAAACTAAAACGTGACAGGGTTAAACCACGATACTCTCACGTTTGCCCATCCAGTCTTATGCAACAGCCATCCCTTTCGTTGTTTCACCTCACTCCGTTTGACCATTGTTTTTTTTTTATCAAACTGGGTTGTCGGTCCACGGGAACATGGTTAAGGATCTTTAGTGCAACCTTACAATGTATGAAACAATAGTTTGTACCCAGTTTTGTACTTGCAGTCCTCCGGTTTCAGTGGGTTGCGTGTTAATTAATCTTTAATACATTGACATTAATAATCGCGCATGTAGTATCTTGGTCGTATTCCGTTGGTATATAAACGTATGTGTGTGCGTTCGGATTTTTGCCAGTCTGTGCGCTAATCACGTAAATAACTTTGTCTTGATGATGACTTAGGTCGTCCCGATAATTTGATTTTATATGAATATTTACGTCCCGATAAATATACCTAATATTTATAAAAGATACATATGTCGAAGAATAAAAAGATCAAATCGACTATTCAAAGAAGAGACACTGATAAGCTTTTCAAAAAAAACTTCAGAAAAAAGTTTTTGTCTTTCTGATTTGAATAAGAAATGCCGATTACTTTCAAAAGAACAATTCAAAATTTCAATTTTTTTAAGTGCAGTATTCAATAACGAAAACATCCATGTCCTATTTCATTACCAGAAATATTTATAGCAATAGTGTAATTACAACTAGTTAGTCATGTAAATGCTATAATTAACTGAAAGAACTTTAATCACGATAGGTATCAGCAATTTAAAGAAACATCACTGCCCAATGATTAAGAGTGCAGAGCATATGTCAATTGTAGGTATGCTGCATATCCAGCATTAATGATGTCCATATATAAATGAAATATTCTAAAGTGGGCCTGAAACAACAATTGAACAAGGCAACCAAGGTAAAAAATAATTAAAAATTCAATGGTATTTACTGGTACTTGGCTTTCAGCAAAAGTGAAATATTGAATGTTCATAAACAAGATAAATTTTTACCATCACAAATTATCCCCGCCCGTTCATTCTAAAATTGTATTTTTAATTTTGTATGTCTCTTGCTTTCTTCAGCATTCCTATATCTTCTTCGTTACTTATGTCCTTAATGTTGTAAAATCTAATTTAAAAAAACGGCATATATATAGTCTTATTTACAGTTTGTTCAAAATAGTCTATTGTCGACTTCGACTTCAATCAATTTCTTTTCGTTTCTGCAGTCTGACCTTGATTCCATATTTTGGCCTCATAACGAGTTCCGGTGTTACGTCATAATTGTGGTCAGGAACTAACTTCACTTCAAATCTGAAAACGAGGTTGAATTACATGTAGATGTAGTAAAACCTAGGTAAAATGGTTGCAAAATGACGCATAAAAGCTTTTACTACGTACGGTTCAATTACGGGAACAATAAAACATTGACGGTAACAAATAAGCGAGACAGAATATATGAAATCGGATATAAACGGACGCCAATTCAATTCCAACGGTAAATAATCTTGTAAGGGTTCATCATTCATTTTCGTTTCTAAATTGAAAACTACCATAAATGGTTCAAATCAAAATTGTTCCTCAATCACATACGGTTAATCAAACCTACATA